>JANTNT010077543.1:0-11585 GCA_024752375.1 Entacmaea quadricolor | reverse complement strand
GCCATGGTTATTATCTATCGACTTCCGTTTCCTTCCGAGTGGGATTGGGTTGCTACGCATGCGCTGTAGGTCTTTACATCTTATGCAAGACGCGAACATGTTTTTGTTCCATTTATACGATGATGTTCGCGACCTAGTTGAGACGCGTCTTAGATAAAACCAGCTAAAAAAGCTAGTCCTCAGCTTGCATAAGTCGCGACCTAAATAAGACGTGAACACAGTTTTTGTACCATTTATACGAGTGGTTCGCGTCTTATATAAGTCGTGACTTATTTGGTCTCGTATAAATGGCCCTAATATGGAATATCCAAGGGGCGGATCCAGGGGCTTTCTACCAAACATCCCCATAGACCTCACTTTCTCTTACGCTTTTTAAGAAACATTTATGACATCATAATATCTCTATATATATTTGTTCATCTGGGACACCTCCTTAAAGGCTCGTTTACACGAGCGATGTTTGCAGTGCGATTGTCGCGCGACAATCTCACGCGATGATCGCTGCGATAATCGCCAGGCTGTTTACACGAGCGATTTCCATGCTGCAACCAAATATCTGCGATTGTCGCGCGACAATCGCACTGCAAATATCGCTCGTGTAAATGGGCCTTAATGATCTCACCGTTGAGTTCCAGGGTTCGATTCCTGAGCTCAGGATTCATTTGCACGAGTAGAGTTGTTGGTTGGTTCTCTCCCTTACTTCCAGGTTTTTTTTTCTCTGGGTTTTCCGGTTTTCTTCCCTCCGTAAAAATCAACGCGTCTAAACCAACTTGACTTTAAGTAGAACACTGAGTGGAACTCCGAAGATAGTAAATGAAATATTACTTAACGGACAGGCATGTGTATGCTTGCAATATCGTTAACTACAACCATACTCCGTATCTTTAGTGTATAAATAGTTTATTTTTACATCAATGGCTGATCTGTACTGTCTATATAACACACTTGTGAGATATTGCTTTAATCACGGTATGTTTTCCTATTTGTTTTCTCTTGTGTCTATTAGAATATTACACTCTAACTATTTGGGTTTGTTTCACGGAAAACGACGGCTCTAATAGATTAACTCAAAAAACTCGTGCAACAAATATTAGTCTAATAGACATTAGTAGACTCTAATTCCATTGTCTTCTTTTGTTTTATTTCGACCATTAAACTTTGACTACTTAGATTTTTAGTTTCACGGTTTTAGAGTGAAGTCATTAAACCCGTGAAATGAAAATTACTTGTTAAAGTGTAATAGCCAAATAAACACAAAGGAAAACAATAGAATTAGGGTCTACTAAAGTGTATTAGTCTAATATCTATTTCACGGGTTTAATAACTTCACGGCCCTATTGCAATCACACTAACTAAAGTTAATATATAGACAGACACAGAAGCATCTGCAAGATGGTATGTACAGTACCTAGTGTGCGAAGAAGCAGAGTTTTTCAGTGTTCAGTGACTGTCTAACTCACACCAGTTCAATTCTGAATCGCGTTCACTTTCAGTTGTGCGTGGCTTCAGACAAAGTGGTTATTTGGCAGTATATAAATCTTATTCTCGTGTAGTACAAATTTAAATTAAGTTATCCGGCACTAAAGAAGTTAGTTCTAATGCATAGTTTCACAGCACTAACTGAGATTATGATCTTTGTCCATTCAAGGCTTAAAGATGTGAGGACTCATCATAATACATCCACAGGAAGGAAAAATTATTTGACTTCGGGAAATCCCCCGTGGAGGGAAATTTAGCCTCATACTTTCACTGACACGTGATTCAGGGCTTTGGATTTGATTGGCTTTCAGTTGACAAAAAACTGACATCTCACGTCCAATGCTTCCTTTATTCTTGACAGGTGGATCAGCTGAATGAGTGGAAGATTGGGACTCTGGGTTGCGGCTTCCTTGGATCATGACCGATGAAGGGGTCTTCAACTGCTGTCGCCTGGTTCTTTCATCCATGTTTCGCAGAGGCAGATATTTGAAAGGCAGCTCTATAAATCTGTAAACTAGCCTTTCTCCTGAAACCTGGTAAAGAAAGGAAAATAAAGAACATAAAAATTTAGAGCTTTTATGAACTGCATGACGGTAGCAGGCACACGCAATAATTTCGGCATAAGGTCAGTAATATTAGAATGGCTTCCCTTTCCTCTCGTGCGTTTCATCTAATCATAACGTGGAATGCAGCACGAATAAAAATTGGCCGTTTTCCACTCATGTACACTATTAAAATGTAACTCAGTAGAGCCTACTCCTAGGCACAACAATTAAGCCGATGTCAAACTAGCTCTGGTTTGAGGATACCAAGTACATATATAGTGATATGATTTATGATAATAATGGCGCCATGTGTAAATTGCTTCATAATTATTGTAACTTTGAAATGTTGATACCGGCCACAGTATATCTACACCGTTAAAAAAGGCAAACTCACATGAGCAAAAATACATGGCTATATCAAAATGATATTCCTACCAAAAGCTACGTACTAGTAGGTATATCTTTGTATGAAGTAATATCAAGTTATAAAAAGTTTCAAAAAGAATTCAAAAGTGAGGAGAGTTATTTATGGTTCTCTCCCTTGCTTTCGAGGAGATTTTGCTGGTTCTCCGGTTTTCTTCCCTCCGTAAAAATCAACATTTCTAAATTCCAACTGGGATTCGATGGAAAATGAACTACTATGTAGGTGCGTAACGAAAATTGCTATCATTTATAATTTTATGTTTATGCATATTGTAATTAAAAGCGTTCTACAATTATCTGTAGTCATCCGAGCCACTTATGAAAGAAAAACAATGAAACCCACTTTAAATAGATGAACATATTTTCGTTTTAGAACCTTTAGAGCATTCACAAAAAAATGTTGGGGGACTGATTAAAAAATGGGGGTTCCTCAACATTTCTGGGTCTACAAAGGGGGTATCTGAAAAATGAAAACCTTCTCAAGGGGCTACTTAAAATTTATGACAAGTGGCTCTCCTTGGGAGGTTGATGATTTCTTACCAAGAGCAAGAGTCAAGGAAAAAACTATTTGTTTTAATAGAGCTAAAGTAACAGAACTTAGTGAAGAGTTGTGTGGGCCCTTGAAGTTACTAGAAGATTGTGTAAAGAACTGTGAAGAGCTACAGCTGTTGAAAGAGATGAAGAGTCATAAAAAAGGAAAAACAAAACAGGGATGCTAAGCTGTATGAAGACTACGACTGGTCTGAGAAGGAACATTGTAAAGAGAATAATGGACAGCAATTTGTTTTATTATTGACTGGCTATTTTTATATACATAAACAAAAAAGGAAATTTATAGGATGGGGGTTTCTAAAATTCTAGGGGTTTACAGACGGGGTTTTTGAAAAGTCCTCGGCATGACCGGATCCAATGATTTAGGATAGTAGATACGTTTACCAAACAATTTTGTGAATACTCCCTAAAGGCAGATTTATATGGTACAACTACTATCACATACAATCTGCTGACGCCATGACTTACGATTATCGTAAGGTTTTAAAACCTGTTTTAAAATGTTACTAGTTTTTTCTTGTCGTATAATACAACAGTCGTAAGGAGGTTGTGGGGCATGCAATGATAGGGAAAAGCTGTACCGTCAGGTAAAAATCGGCCTTAAGAATATACACAATGATTTATCCAAAAACATACCTTTTTAATGATCTTCTTGTCGTAGTAATATCGAAGTGATCGACTTAGTTTATCATAATTCATTCCTTTTCGTTGTTTGAGCAAACCCCATTGTCTTGCAACTTCTTCTTGGTTCTTCAGCTTGAACTCACCGTTTTCTCTTCTTGTCCATGAGATAATAGATGCATAACGTTCATTGTTGAGTAATTCCAACAAGAATTCCCAAAGATGGATTGTGTTCTTGTACTTTGGACGGTGGCTTTCAGCACTCATTGTATTCGTTTTTGGTGGTCGGACAGCTTTAAGTCTGTAAGGGTAAAGATTATTGTCAGTGGTTTCTTTTTTACTTTATATACGTTTATACAGAAAAAACGACTCGACTCGAAATTTTATTATTTTAAATACTATGATTTCGATGGTCAAAGTAGATGCCTGAGTGATATCCTCTGATACTTGTTCCGTTCAGGATTTAACTCATGCCGTTCCGGCCGCAGATCTTCTTCATTTAGACTTTTTACTGTTTCCGATTTTTAATATACATTTTGTACATGATATACTGAGCATAAGACGTCAGTTAAAGGTCAGAGCAGAATATTTTGCAATAAGGTCATAAAATGAGGCGTGTTAGCTTCGCTCGTTACCTTAGCCACACCCGGGAAGTAATAGCAATAAATTGAATCTGAGCCAGCGCGCGGCACTGGATACTTGACCGTAAAACCAGTACCAGATTATTGGAATTTCAAACAACTGCGACTGATCATTCAACTAGTCATTATCTATATCAAAGTTATGGCGGAAAGATTTTTGAAATAGCTAACGTTTCATACCTAAAACGCGCATGCGTTACCTTTAACATATCCGGTGAAATACTTTATATATTCAATATGTGGGCAGATTTAGATATGTAGAGCAATGGTTGATGGAGGGCATAATATGGTCAAACCATAGATCGCCCTAGCCTCCTCCGCATGCAACTCTCTCTCTCTTCTCCGTGCTTTGACCACAGAAAGCCCAAAAGAGATGCCTGCGGAGGAGGCTAAGATCGCCCATCTGTTGCTTTTATGGCCTGAATTTATTTAACTTTTTGGGAAGCCTGTGGTAAAAGAAATTTGGTCTGGTGGCCTGAGGCGAGCTCCTGTAGTTATTGGAAGTACTTGGCCGCTCGATCGTGAAGAGGCCTGGGGGAGTGAAGCGAAAACTCGATTTGGCAGCTCATCAAATTTTAACCAAAAAGAACGCGTTCAGTGATTTAGTTTGGTGTTCTACTTAAATCTACATTTACCAAAAACTTATATTAAGAATAATCTACACGCGGCAGTATTGGTGGCTACAAGCCACCCATTTTACCTCCACTGTACCCGCCCTTGTATTGATTGTTTAAAAACTTACTTTTACAATAAATCTCCAAATAAAAACCATTGTGCGCGTCTTCTATGATCACCCAGCTGTCTCGCTCGGTTTCATGCGGTTTCGTACCACAGGGTTCCCACTTACAAACACGCAAACCTCTCGCCTCAGGCCATCTCTTATTTTACCACAGGTATCCCAAAACGTTTTTGAAAATTATTCAAGCTACAAATGCATCGGGTGGGCGCCTTGTGGTCAAACACTATCATTCACGTCACTACGATAGCCTGAAGTCTTTAGAGTGACTCAAAATTTCACGTCATCCATGTCACGTGGTTAGTAATGATGGCAGTCTTGTAGTTCGTCCTTTCAAATATGACATAAAGATTAATTACCCACCCCTCACTCATCAAATACATCTGTCCATTACTTACACAAGTCATAAGTAATACAGTCGATTAGCTTAAGGAATGAGCAATAATTATCAGGAGGGGTTCTAAAAAGGGAGGGGGCAGAGTGTATAGAAATACACCAAAAGAGGGGGACAATATCTAAATTATTTAATGCCAAGAACGGGGTGACATCTAATTTTCCATTTGCAGTTCAAGTTTGTGCAAATCTCACTGTGCTTATATACTCAAAATTTTGCGCTCGCTACGCTGGCGTTCAGTAAAAGAAATTCTCAGCTTTCGAGAACAAAACAAAACAAGCTTCAAGAAAAAAAGCTGTAACAGCCAAAATGGGTTTTAAAAACTTGCTTGCTTCGCTCGTACGAAGTTTGAAAAATCGAAGTCAGCAGGAGGGTTGTAGGCTAATTTTTAGCTTTAAACCAAGGGATTATACGTTATTTCACCGACCCTTGTTTTGAGAGGGGTTTAAGTTAACATTAAGCCGTAACCCACTCCTGATATTCCTCCTGATAATTATTCGCAGTCCCTTATCCCCGATCCGCGTAGATGAAGCCAAAAATATCCATTCCATATGGGTCGTTGTCATTTAAAATAGTGATTGATTACCAAGATTACAGTATCAAATAACAGTTCGGCTAATCCATACCATCTTGATCCCGCGTCGCGCTGTTATATAACGTGGTAAAAACTGATTTTATATTGGAACATCCGTTAACGAAAGAAAATTGTAAAATGAATGGCTGATACTGCTAGAAAATAATACTCAGGATAGTAATTGACAACAAGAAGGAGTCCATCCCAGTACAGAGCAACTGCAGACAGCCGTTTCGGTCTAATTGGATCTCGTCAGTGCATTGTTAGTGTACTATCGTAAGCGGTCTTTTCAAGTAATAGATCAAACACGAGAGAGAGTGTTTCATCAGTGTATCCAAACACCGAGAAGGGGGTTGAAAAAACGAGGCGAAGCCGAGCTTCTCAATTTTATTAATAATTTTTGGAGAAATTCAAAGCTAAAGTTGGCTTAATTTATGCAAGTGTTGGATCACTGTATCCAAACCACGTCACGGTACTGATTTTCCTTTGTTTTGTCTCATGAATTATTCATGAATTAGAGAATTATTCTGTTAGTCAACGAAAGGTATAGACTTGAGGCGGCTCTGGCCACAAGATACAAAATATAAACAAATAAAAACCTCTCTGATCTATAGTCCAGGCCACGGGCTTTACTTGATCCTTCTTCAAGGTCACAGTCCGAGGCTCTTTCACGAAAACACTTATTTTTGTCATTTCAAAGTGCTTACGTCAACTCGACTCAAAATATTGGCCGCGCATTCCTGGAAACGATATTCTTCATCTACAAGGGATTTAAAATAATCTCAAAGAAAACAATTGAATTTTAATTCCAAAAAATATTTCGCATATAAAATTCTAGTCAAAACCAAGCGTTAAATATAATAAAAACCAATTTAAAATGATGAATCAATATTAATTGTTAGCGAAAGATGCTATGGTACTTGAGTTAAAAGTGGTCCGTAACGTATGGTTGGTTATTTCTGACGTAGGTCTAGAAATCTTAAGTACTTTGTTGTTCAAAGAATATGATATAATCAGATATTGATAATAGAAAATATGAACAAAACTTTAATTTGAGAAAGTTAAAATATCGAAGAATCTATTGGTGACACTAACTGGATTATTATGATAGAAATGTTTCAGTAGTTGAAGCTGTCGTTCACGTTTTTGTGTAATCAACTCAGTCGGCGTTTTCAAAGTCTTCCGGATTACAGAACAATTGACAGTTGGCTTGACACGTAAAGAACACCCTTTGAAAACAAAACAACCCAAGTTTTAATGATTAGATCAACGTTCAAAGAAAGGGAAAACTTTCGGTAAATTAACGAAATTCAAACACAAAATTAAATAGTAAAATGTTTTGAAAAACTTGCGATGAAAGACATATTTGTTTTATGTCTATTAATATTCTTCCGGAATTAAATTATTGTAATAAGTCATAAATAGTTCAACTTCAATAAAACATCATAGATACATACACCAATCAAGAAGGTCAACTAAATTTAAGATATATATTCTTAGTGATAAGTAACTATATTTTTGTATTTTCCATTTAATGATATACCATTCACAATTAAGTTGTACGACTCACTGATTTTATTTAACATTACTTGTTTTAATGATTACATATAATGAATTTTTAAGTTCATGATTTGTTTCTGAAATTAAATCATTTAAAATCGAGCCAAATTGTCTGACTTGCCCCACTATTCCTTGATTTAACGTAACTTGCTTGTCTGCAGAATCCTTAACGTCCTTAACCTTAAATTGCGAAAACTGCGAGTACTATATTAGTTCCATTATTATAATGATTGGTAGGCTAGTTGTATTGTTACACATGAGGAGCTTCACCGACACCTGAAAGCTGCAGGATATCCGATATCTCTAATTACTGTGATTTTTCCTGTACTGGTCGCTAAAATAGACTGAACATTTTATAAATAATATCTAATTGTTCTATCTTTCCTGTTTTCTATTTTATTTGGGTTTAAACTAGAATACACCAGCTTGCTCACACGTGGTTCTTATTGCGTCTTGTAGCACAGCGACGCAAAATATATTGATTCAATGACTTAGCTATAAAATATTTATTAGATTTATCACGATATACCATGCATTACTTTCATTACAATTCTCCAAGATAATAACACAAAACCGAAGAAATCAAACTTTTCCTGTTTTTATTTGTTTTATATAAAATAAACAAGAATCTCTACGCTTTTCTCTTTTCGCCAAGAATAAACTCGTTGGAATATTTCTTTGTGAGAAAACTATTAAAAAATTGTTGATTTAAAATTGCTTTACGTCTAACCAAATATGCAAGTATTGTTTCTCATTTTGACAATAACGAAGCTGCTATCTTATCAAATTCTTGAGTAGCGTAATTGCAATGCCATTCAGTATAAACAGCTAACTACATGAAGTACTTGACAGATCACAAAATGACTATGTTATGATATAAATGCAAAAATCATTCGTACATCAATAAGCAAAGGTGGTGCACTCAAAAACAACAGAATTAGGACAGTGTAAAGTGAATATCAGTTGGTTTAGGTAACTGAGACAAGTGCGACAGTATCGTTTTAGTCCATGTTGTGTGGTAGCGTGGTGGGGTAGTGGTTTTATTAATCTTATTTATTCTATTTATTTATTTAGTGGTCAATAAAGTTCTTAGCTAGCAATCTTTTCATTGTTGCTAACTTGTAGTTGGAAGGGCGGCCAGAAGTAGATCTAAACTTCTAAATCTTTGCTCTCGAAAGTCTTGATAAGGCCACATCGATAACATATCTCTGGGATATGAAATGAGACTAGTTACCCTCTCAGACTTTCGAGGCCGCAGTACGCACAATTTTCCGTATGTACACTTGGTAGCACCGCAAGATGTATATTGTGAAAGTTGACTTCAATACTGACCTGACAAAGTTTGTTGAAATGCTCCCTTCTTATAGAGTTAATCCACTTCAGGTGTGCTAGATGAAGTAAAGAAACAGGAATAAGAGACTTCATATGTGATTTGAACAAATAAACCAAGTGTGAACAAAGGCTTTACGATGATATTGAAATGTTGTCTTTTACCAGACATTTCCTGACATTTTTTTTTCTTTTTTTAAGGGTGTTCTTCCGTTGTGACAGCTATTATCTTAACGAGTCAAGTGTCTTAACTATTTTAAGAAACACACTTTGACGTAATTAATTGGTCCAACGTCTTTTTTATTGTCTAATGAACAAATTAAACGTTGACTCTCCTAGAAACCCCGTTGTTCAAAGAGTGGATAATAAGTTTTATCAAGTGGATAAATTCCTATCCAGCCGATAAAATATATCAACTAGATAGAAATTTTAGTTTGCTATTCTGAAGTTATCCACTCTTTGAACAAAGCCCCATTCCATTAACCCTAAAATCTCAAGCTATATTTATGAACACGATCTCTACAGAAGAGTTCAGTGCAGAGATGATATTGATCATCAAATCTTTCTACTACAGGATTTATTATCAAAACAATATTGTTCGAATTGGTATTAGATATTATAACTGTTTTAATTATAATAGTTAGTTTTTATGAAATTAATTTTTTTCAACATTTCAAATTAAAATTGCACAAGGAAGTCGGCTTTGTATGTCATATAAGCTATATATTTTTCTTTGGAATTAGTTCTCATTGAAAGCTTTTCTTCCGTAAAATTTTATGTCTTTGTTCTATTAACGTTTTCGTGTCGTGCTTTCTTATGATCCGGCTTAGGAAATAAGAAATATCGGTGAAACACGAAAAAATAGCTAAGTAGTTTGTTGGGTTTTCTTTGCAGTCATTAAGTGGTCGGTGAGTGGTCAGTTAGATAAATAAAGAATAAATGAAAAGACCGCTTACGATAGTACCGCAAATGCAGGATCTATTGAAAAGTCGGTAATTAGCGGTGAGTGGTCAGTTAGGAGTCGGTAAGTAGTAGGTGAGTTGGTGAGTGGTCAGTTAGCAGTCGGTAAGTGGTCGGTGAGTAGTCAGTGAGAGATCGGTGAGAGATCGGTGAGAGGTCGATAAGAGATCGGTGAGTGGTCTTAGAGAGGTCGGTCAGAGATCGGGTAAGAGGGAGGTGAGAGGCCAATGAGAGATCGATGAGTTGTCTGTGAGAGGTCGATGAAAGATCGGTGAGAGGCCGATGAGAGATCGGTGAGTGGTAGTATGTAACACTCAGTCTAAATGCTAATTTCTTCCCACTTTCAAAAAAGAAAGAAAAAAAAAAGACACCTGCACTTGGACGAATCAAGAACATCACCTTATCTTTATGGATTCTAATTTTGACTAGCAATTATATTATTAGAATGTAAGGCAAATAAATCATTAAAATTTCAAACCGAAAAGTCAAAAATGTACCTATATTAGATATAATTGTTAGAGGAGCTAAAAATACATACTTCTGGCCAATTTCTGTGCAATTAATTAGACCAGGAATTGGGAGTTAATAATTTAGGGGAAGTTCATTTAATGTGATGGGAGGGGTCATGAAGACTTTAAGGGGGCGGCCGTAAATATCTGAAAGCTATGGAAAGGGCCTTCTTATTTTCGTGATGGCTAATTGAAGAAATGTTATATATAAAAAAATCACTACAAGGAGCTAAGAAAAATTCTGAAAAAAACGTCTACGACCCCGCCCTAAAATGTCAAACGTTTTGTCTGCATTCCTTTTTGCATGTGGCTTTTTAATTTTGGCGCGGTATTCTTTCAAATATGGCATAAGTAAAGAATACAGTAAAAAAAGCCACATGCAAAAGGATGCAGACAAAACGTTTGACATTTTAGGGCACGGTTGAAGACAATGTATGGCGTAAACGTGACTTGTTTTTATGGCGTAAAGAAAAAAAAAAAACAAAAAACAAAAAACAAAAAAAAAAATACAAAACGAAAGAAAACAAACAAAAAAAAAAGAAAGAAAAAAAACCCAGTTCGGTGACATCCTTACATTGGCTCCTAAGTGCCCAGTTAAGATGTGCTACTTTTTTTTCTGCCGTTGCGCCTTACGTTGCCACTTACATTTACGTTGCGCATTACGTTGCGCCTTGCGTTGCGCCTTACGTTGCGCCTTACCGTTTACTAAATAGCATCGCGGGCTCAAGGTTTTCTGCTTGTGCCCAAAACATTGCGGACGAATAAAATGAAAGAAAAAATGTTCAGGACTAGTAATTACATCTTTGTTGCTTCTTGTTTCAATTACTGAAGCAGTTATACCCGACTACTTGGCTATTAATGAAGTCAGTATTGATAGAAATGAAGCAATCGAGAATTATTGTAGTCTTCGTTTTACTACAAAAATCACCGAACTGTAGAAAAGGACCGAATTTTCGTATGTTGACCACTCCCACTTTTATCGATAAATTCCTGAAATACCTTGTTGATTGTTTTGTAGTTTAGTATGGCACAGGCAGCCCAAGCAATGTTCTTGTAATAGTAGAGGAATTTAGCACACCATAGCAATGTCTTGAAATTATTTTAATACGATATTTCGGAAGGCCAATACCTCCCTTCTTCAGGTAATGAAAAACTTACAATGGTACAGTCTATTTATATATAGAAATGAAAATATGAAAAGCGGAAATGACGATTAGAAGGTATAAAATTACATGATTGATGAAAAAATAATTTAATTAATT
>JANTNT010077432.1:0-11587 GCA_024752375.1 Entacmaea quadricolor | reverse complement strand
CCCCCCCCCCCCAATACTTTATGACCAGTCCCTAAGACTGTAAATGTATAAAGATTTAAAAGCTAAATATTTCAAGACTTGGGAGGAATCAAAGTTTAATTTTTTCACAAAGTGACGAGATTCCAACAGATAATATTACAGTTATTTTTCTCATAAAGCAATTAGAGTATAAGAACAGACTCTCAATTTCTAGCTGTTTCTCCATACATTTACCATAATCAGCAGCCATGTTGGCCTGATTACCCAAGATGTACTGTTTTGCAGAAAGCATGTATCATACTACATTATCCTCAAGCTTTTCTAACAGTTATTCAGATAAAAGTATATCTACAGTTGAGGCAGCTAAGGACTATGGGGAATTTATATTTTGCCGTTTTTTCCTTTGCCTACAACAATTAGCAGACCATCCCCATCTCAAGCTTCAAAAATTCAATGAAACTCTATTCTGATTTGATTTTTTTCCACTTATTTCTTAAGTGGGCTCCTTGTACCAAAACTCAAGTGTAGTGTTATCCTTAAAATTTATGTTCGATGATTATCTGTTGTTAACTTCAGATTAATATTTACTGTAACCTTAACATTGACTTATCAACATAACTGAAATGCCTATACAATATATTATGGTGCTGTGTGCAAAAGTAGTCAATACATTTTTACTTATTTTATTGTATCGTAATTAGTGTTATACCATCTTATGAGTGGATTAATAACAGATATGTTCTCTTTTGTTTTCACTTACCATGTTTTACAAGGGATCTTTAAAGTACAACTATAGATGATGACACATTATATGGTTATTAGAGTTATGAACATTATAGACCAAACTAACATAGGTTTTTACTATTTTAATGATTAAACTGTCAAAAAATGAAGCAGCACTTGTATTCTATCTAACAGGATTTAACACTATCCAATGCTTCAATGACACAAATAAGATACTGCCTTTATCAGATTTTATCGTTTTTTTATTTGGTGACAGTTAAATTAATGATTGGATCAAGAGTCTTTTTCCAGTGCCAATTAGAAGAGTTCATATTCTTATTTTTTTCCCAATTAACTCTAACTTTTAGAAAAAGTAAAATTTACAGACTAATTTGAATAATTCAAGTTTTGTTTTATTAAATTTTAAAAATATTTTAGTCTACCATACAATAAATATTAAATGAATTGTCCAGACTACCTAATTGCAATGGGCAGTTATATAGCATTTTAAACTTCCCCTAGTGATAAGAGGCTGTGAAGGAGCATCAGGTAGACAATCCTCAGAGGGTGTCTCGTGTTGACTATGTTTTGACTGCACAGGCCAATGAAATAGAGCAACAGCCCTACTGCATTAAAACAATTTACTCAACTTAAAGTGGCTTAGCTTTCCATAATGGAAAGACATTTTTTAATACTGGTAGACCCACACAGTTGGCATAAATGTTGCCCCATTTCCAGAAATATATCTTTAAAACTACTTACCAGAAACAAGAAAAAAAGAAAAGGAAAAAATGCACAATGGCAGTTACATGGTCTGAAATGAGACAACATCAACCAATCCAACATGCTGGTGTCAGTGCTAGCATTTAAATAACTAAGCAATTTTATAATGTTACTTGCAAGAAAGTATATTATGAGTCAATATTTAAATTACTAGTTTAATCAAGAAATTCCTATACCCATTTAGTAGACCCAATAATTAAAAATAATTCTCCTCAATACTAGAGTGCACACACTTAATCCGTGAAACAAATATTACAAAATAGGTGCTAAATTATGCTTATTCCTTTGTTTCCTATTGTCTAATTAACACTATTTAGTAGTAATTAGTACTATTTGTTTCATGGATTAAGTGCCTGCACTCTACAATCAGGCTTTATTATATTGCAAGTCAAATTAGACAGTTATGTTCTTATTTGTGTCATTGTAGCATACCTTGTTTATTTTGTTTTTTTATTTAAATCTTAGTTAGATGATGATAATCATGATCTATTAATTACCTGTTAAAGGTGAGTCACACATCCATCCTTGTCAACATAATGTTAGCAGTAGGTCCAGTTTAGGTTGAAGTTTCCTTTCTTCATAACTTTAGCCATGTGGTTAAGAGACTTAAAAATGCTTCAGTCCAGATTATGTTGTAAGGTTGCTTCATAATTTTTAAAGATTTTACAATACACTTATAATTTACACTCTGTTTGATGCTATAACTTGCTTTATAATTTACAGGGAAATGTACTTGAGGTTTAGATTGGTATGATTAGGATGAAAGTACAACAGGGGTAGCAAACACTTGCTGAGGCACAGGAAATATTTTTCATCAACACAAGAAACTTGTTTTTATCATGTAGAACTTTATTTTTCACAGTGATCATAGTATTCTGGATTCATTTTGAATTGTGACATAAGAATTGTGAGCATGAGAATAATTGAACACACCACGATGCAGAAATTTCATGATTAAAAAGTCAACCCCTCTCTTTTATAGATTTGTTTACCTTTCTGACAATTCTTTTTTACATTTAGTTGAGACAAATTCCAACAATAATATTACCATGACGATAAGATAATAGTTTACATCCTAGTAAGTTTAGATATGAAATTATGGGAAAATACTCAGAAAATTGTAGCAATTGTTAAATTGTTGTAGGGCCTTAAGTCAGAGTTAAGTGAAGACAATAGGAAGATTGAAATAGAAATTAATATTGATAGATTAAAATCACAGAATTTTGAGGGATTTTATGGTCAAACCAGAATAATTATGGGGTTATCAGTAATTTTGTTAAAAACACAAAACAAAGTGAAATTAATTTTATGATTACAGAAACTGTTGATTTTCAGAATACACAAAAATGGATGCCATCAATACTTTCATCACTGCTAACACAACCCCCCTTCAGTTACAAAAATAATTTCAAAAGGATTTTAAGAATAGTTTATTAAACAAATTGGTTATACAAGAAAGGTTTAACTAACAGGTTAGCTATGAATACAACTATCAAAATAATATGTAAAATTCATGAAAACTAACAATATTGGTACTTTATCTTAAAGCATTTAGAAAAATGAATGCTTTGGGTACAAAAATATTGTGACACAAAAATACTTTTCTCTTTCACTCCTTTGTTTTTCTTTCTTAATTTTCAGAAAAATATTCAATAGAATATATACAAACATACAAATGCTATCAGTTTTTAGAAAAGCTTTCTACAAACAAAACATGCTAAGTTTTATATATGTTTTACACTGGGATGCCTTCTGTTTTTTGTTGTTGTTTTTTTTGTTTTTTGAGATGCAAGATAGGTTATTTCTCAGGTTTTAAGATTTAGAAGTTTATAACAAAAATGCACTTAAAAAATAAAGCATTTCAAAATGATTCTTTTATCATTTGATATCTTTAAAAATAGTTTAAAATACAGAAATATGTGAATGCATGGGTGTAGTAATTTTATTAGATAGTTTAATTGAGAAAAGTTTTCATTCTGTCAGTTTAATTCTTAACACTATAACAGTTTAAGACACATAACAAGCTGCTGGTTTAATACACACAAGTAAACACACACATTTAGTCATTTAAATCTTTATTTTTTCAAATATTGTGTTATGTATAATTATAATATGTTGATTTGTTTCCTAGAGTTTAAATTGTTTAAGTTTGAATCAGTGACTTAGCAGGGATTTAGGTGAAAAGAATTGTTTAGAATTAATTCATTTTTCTTATTTAAAAACATTTTGTTTTGGAGATTATATTCAAGGTGTTATTTAACAAGAATTACCGACTACTTCACTGATGACAGCTGAGAGTACATATTTCTTTATTGAGGGCTCAATTGACATTTTCAGCTTGGGTGTAATGTTTACCCATTTCAGACCACATGTCATTCCCTTAGAGTGCTATTTCTTTGTTTAATGGTTGCAGATGAGTATGGATATATCTCAAACAAAGAATTTTATTCTCAAGAGAAAAACGTCTATGACTTGGGCATGCAGGCTTTTTTTTCTCAAAAATTTTGTAAATTAAAGTTATAAACAAGAAATCACAATTGGTCCTCTTAAAATTAAGGATTGATTTTTCTTGTGTTTTTACAGTGCAATTTTGTGAAATTACAAAAAAAAACTTGTCAAATCATTACCTTTACTAATTGGGCAAATCAAGAGATCTACAATACCACAATTCACTGATTGACCACTAAACTTAAGTAGATTCCCTGTTACAGTCACAAAAATGTTTGGACAATGTTTGCCATTTACCATACAAATTTACTAACTTTTGAACAAAATATAAACTTGATATACATTTGAACTGCTTTTTTTAAGCCAGAAAGAACATATTGTAATTGTTATTTAGAGAACTAAATAAATAAATCAAGCTTATATTTCATTCAAAAGTTAGTAAATTTGTATGGCAAACTGATAACATTGTCCAAACATTTTCATGACCGTAACATTAGGGAATCTACTTAAGTTTAGGGGTCAATCGGTTAATTTCTTTAGGCTGATTTACACAGTAAAACTTTTCCCTACAATTGTCATATACAATCTGCTGACGCCATGCTCACAACTCCTTAAAACCACCTTACAGCTGTTTTTAATGCAGAGAAAAAGAGTTGTAGAATTTAAAAAATGTTGTAAAACCTTACAACAATAATAATAGCAGGTTCTTATATAGCGCATTTCACAATGTCTCAATGTCTCAGTGGAGGACTTTACAGACTGCATTACAAGGCACCATTGGCAGCTGAGCAGCTTACAATCATGAGAAGATAATTAGTATGTTATGCCTCCAATTGGAATAGGCTGTTGAACCAGGAGACAATCCCCTACCTAAGTCATGGCCTCAACAGACTGCATGTGTTAGTTGCAGGTAAAAGTTGTATAGTGTAAATTGGCCTTTTAAATAACACCCAGCAGCTAACAACTAACATTTGTATAGAGGTACTGTCACAAAAGAACAATTTCCCCTTAATCTGTTATTTTTTAGAAAAGTTAAATCAATAGTTTTATGAATTTAAGAGATTTAACAGAAGAAAAACATTTTTTATGGTGCTTTATTGTGCACATCATGTTTAAGCTTATCACTAAAGGGTGAGTAATGTTAACCATTGGTTTAGTTTTTATTTAAATTTAATACAGAAGGCGTCGTCATAATCAAATTATTTCTTATTTTTAACCAAGTGATTTAAAGTATTGATTCTTTTAATTATAGTTATAGGGCAAAAAATCAAAACATTTTAATGATTATTAGCAAAACACAAGACAATTATATGAAAATATTGGTCAAACATACAAAATTGGCATCAAAAAACCTTGCCAAAATTGATCTAAATTCTTAAAATTTAGATAGTGAAGCTTAGTATGGGAATGTTGCTTCACGAATTAGTTTCTTTGTAGGCCGAAGTTGTGGTGTCTTGTAGCTGGCAGCCATACTTGCAGGAAGGCGAGCTGGTGCTAAAATAAGGAAGTTTACAGATTTTTTGAGCTGGTTAGCTAACCCTAAGTGTTATTCCTTGTCACTCTTATGTTTTTATGATGTGGGAATTAGAACAAATTTAAATGACATAAAACATTTTTCATTTAAAGGACATTACTGCAAAAGGGAGCACTACTGGAAAGCAGATTTAGAGTAGCAAATTAGAAAAATCTTTATGCTGATATTTTATTCAAAATTTCAAGCTTTTTTGCATACTTTTGTAAATAAAGTTAATCTTGTTGATAAATTTTTACCTTTTAGGTCGAAATTAGGTTTAAAAAATATTTGTTGAATAAATGCAATACATATTAAGTAGATAAATTGTTGTATCACTTTCAGGATACTTTTATTCAAGGAAGCATTAAACATTACCAGAAATCTGAATAATTATTTGAATCAATTCTTAATACATACAATTAAGTCAACTTTATATACTGGTAACATGATGAATCAGGAAAACCATTGTTTATTTTAAAAATTTAAATTAAAATCCAAGTTATTATTGACGACTGAAGAATATGGACTGTCAGCCATTAAGTAACTATTGGATCAGGCCAAGTATGAAGAATTATGAAGAATTATACAGACTGAGGTGGCTGTTATCTGCCAAAGCCAAAGGCTGAGGGGAAATAGCAGGACCACCAAGGTTCGCATAATTCTTCATGTCATACAATAGCTGAATCTAATTATTTTTTTATTATTTTTCAAAATATATTTGTAGCATAAATTAAATAAGATTAAACTTGCTTTATTCATTGAACCATTTCTATGTATGGTGTTTATAAGTCTAAGTGCAAAATGAAAACAAAAGCACCATGACGTCAGAGCACAGCCAAAAAATTGTAGGACAATGTGTGACATCAGAGTACAGCCAAAAAATTTGTAGGATGGCATTTGGTCATGAAAAATTGATGGAAGGGCCAACAGCCAATGAGAAGTAAATATATATTTTGAAAAAATAATAATGAAACTTATTTTATTAGATATAAATTCTATTATGGATAGGACCTACCTGGATATGCTGTGTCATAGATTTCGCCTGGAGCTACACCTCTACCATACTCATAAAAGGGCACTTCACTAATAATCATTATGCGAAATAAGACAAATTAATCACATAGAAAGCATTAATTTTGATGACTTGTAGTAGATAATGCGATTCAGAATGGATGTTAAGTCAAAAGCGACCATTAAAGAATGTAATGAGGCAGCATAATCGGGTGTTCAGAGGGTTGGTCTTGTCTTTTAGTGACAGCTATGTTTTAATCCAGTCTTGAGCACACAACTAAAAAGATCATTCTGCTTTTGCACTGATTTTTTTGAGACCTAATAAATTTTAATAATTATACTTACTTGATGGTATTATACTTACTCAGTTTCAGCATAGGCTGCTTCATATCCATAAGCAGGATCATATGTTTCCTGTGAATTGTGGTATCCAATTAAATATTATTTTATAGCGCTTTTCATAATTATGCGGCCTCGTCTGTTTCAAGTTGCATGTTGGAACTTGGGTTTTCGCTGCCATCAATCAAAAAATATTGGTCGGTTTCTTTGCAGTTTTGATTGACAGCAGCAAAAACACCAAGTTCCAACGTGCAACTTGAAACAGACAAGGCCGCATAATTATGAAAAGCGCTGTAAAGGCACTATTTTCCTTAAACAACTTATCTATCTACATTTATTATATAAACTGTAGTGTTTTACAAGGATTTCTACCACTGAGAAATTTTGTATCTCAGCACACGTAAAGGTACGATATTTTTCACATGTAAAAATATCAACCAATCAGATTTTAGTATTTAATGGTAGAAATCCCTGAAAACACTATAGTTTATATAATAAACAGAAAAATACATGGACACTTGGAGATATGGAATTTATCTTCTTGTGTTCAAATTTGATATCTCACTCGTTTACTGCACTCACTCTTGAGATCAAATTGAACACTCGAAGATAAATTCCATATCTCCACACGCCCATGTATTATTCTCTATGTAACCCACCCCATGGAAGGGTTAGTGTTCATTTTGACTCTGCTGAAATAATTATTTTAGCATCTTTACCAACATTACTTTTTAAGAAAAATATATACTATATACTTCACTGTTAATCTAACTGTTATCTTCATCTACAAACTTTATTTCATCTTTAAGAAAGCTTTAACTGTTTCTTTCAAGGTTAATTTAAGACTACAGCAAGCAATATGTATCTGTATAAGGTAGTACCAGACAAATAGAATTTGAGCGTGAAATTTTTTTAAAGATTTTGAGTTGCTTTTTTTAGAAAATTGAAAACCAAGAGGGGGGTCACTGAGTTGGTTCTCGAGTTATAAGAGATCATATTAGCTTTGAATTAAATGAAAAAAAGGGGTGTCACCGAATTATTTGAAAAGTCACAGAAGCAGAAACGAGGAAACTCTTCAAAAACAAATTCCCAAAATCGACCATTTCAGCCATTTCCTTTAAACTTTATCAAAAGAAAACACTGACTAAATTTTGATGTTTTGGTTTTTCTACCAACATTTCACAGTATACAATATTCTCTGATAAAAATGCTTGCAAAATTTGTTTAATAAGGTACTATTTTTCTCACCAAAAGTAGAATTTCTATACTCTTGATTGTAGAGTCCCTGGTGCCCAGACTCCCCACAGACACACAAATGTTCTTAATAAAAGTGCACGCACTCAGCTGTGCGCACACAAAAAATGCGCAATAGCAAATGTCCGGTACTACCTTAATTGGAAATATTATGTATTTCTTGACTGAGTGGGAGGGCCAGATGGAAAAATATTTGGTTTGAGGTCATGAAGTACAGAACAAGCACAGCAAGGTCCCTACAAATGACCAAGAGCCAATTATTTTCCTGTCCGGCCCAACCTAACTCAGTCAATAAGAACATAATAATGAACACACCAGAAAACCTTATTATATTGACACTACATTTATAGTATTTTAATTTTCTTTACTTCTGCTGGTTTTAGTATTTATATTTTCTCAAAGACATTAGCTATCACTAGCTACACTTTATAAATTCGAGTTAAAATAAAGTTTATGAATGTATGTATGTATGTAAGCATTTTATCATGACTGAATTTTAAAAAGATTTAGTCTAAAAAAATATTGCATTTTTCATGCGACATTTTAAGTGGATCCATACAGGTTTTTCCAGAACAAGCACATTAACATGTACAGATCCTATCATATGATTTTTGGCAATGGTTTTCCTGGGAGTGTGCTTGCCAACCAGTACAGGTCATGCGCTTAAGTATCACATTCACAATAAACTGAATGCCACAAGGACAAAAAGGTTTTGTTTTAAGATTACTAAATGTCAAAATATTTGGTAGGATTTTTGACATAATTAGATTTCACTTGCAGGAAAGTACTGATCTTCAACTGTGACTGGTTGTGATTACATAGCTTTCAAAAATAAAGGCTGCACCTACTGTTCCCTAATGTTTACTATAAAATGATGTTCAAAAAAACTCTGTTGTCAAATTTGAAATTTAAATATGGTTTATTGTGGTTCTTCTAATGTCGTATTTGATTAAGGATGAAACTGCCATTAAAATGGTTATCCAAGCCACATGAAGATCTATTTACAGATGTTAGAGTAAAGGTAGCATCTTCTACTCAGTAGTATTTTACAACCCTAAGTGTTGGTCCAGCCATGGATTGAATCTATGACCCCCTACTCAACAGACAGATGTTCAACAAACTGAGCCAACTGGGTGTTGGTTAAAATGTCTAAGCAAAAAATTATTATAGATGATTACAACTGTGGCACAATCAGATAAGTAATTATTACTGTGCACCACAATGGACTGTCTTTTATTGCATAAATATTTATGTAGTTTCAACATGGCTTAAGTTTTATTTCATTATCTATGGTAATACTTTAAATTTTGAATTGTTTTTCTGTTTAATAAACTTACGTGCACATGCAATTGAACATGCTCTGCTTGACGTGCTTCATTTGGAACAAGAAGCGCATGCATTCCCTGCATAAATTAATGTCAAGAATGTTATACATTTGACATATTTTATATTTTTTCTATATGCATTTTAATACTTTTTTGATTCCATTACTCAAAGTTTAGAAAAACTACTGCTTGTTCTTTAAAAATGTTATAAAATAGAACTTTATGTTTTTAAATTGAGATTTATTCATTAAGGTGACATCGCTAGATAGTAAATATTTAATGTAACTTCACTATTTAATTGCACTTTAGTTAAAATAATTACATTTATATTCAAAAATATTAGTTAATTTTATAAAAATTTTGAACTATGTGACATTAATACATTAATGGCTAATGCTTGATAAACAACTTTTATTTTACAGTCCCTGGCAACTGTCACCAAAAAAGCCACTGATTAAAAAAAGAGTTTGAATACAAAAACACATTACATTCAAAAGCAGGGTTTCCAACCATTCTTAAAAATTAAATTCCCTGACTTTCCCCTAACTATTTGTTCAATGTTCCGTTCTTCCTTCTCAATTTCTTCTCTTTTCTGTCCAGTTCAATAAATGAAACATTTGCCCACTTTTGGGTCATCAAAAATCCAACTTTGGCAGAATTTAATTTGTCTGAAAACTTAAAGCCAATGCACCAAACTTTCCTACATTTATATCCTTGGTGATATGCTAATTGTGTACAAAATTCCCCGACTTATGGTGAAAATTTGAATTTCCCTGACCCAATAAAGAAATCCCCAACCATGTATCCCCTGATCTTTGGTAACCCTGAAAAGTGTCAGGTAACTATATTGGCATTAACTTCCCTATCTAGAGTGCAAGTACAAAAGGCTTTTATCAAAAAACATAAAAATAAAAGCATTCAAGCACACTGGAAACAGATGACTAGCCATCACTTGATTGCCTTCAGTTTTGGTCTGGTGTGTGGGAGGAAGTGGTTTCAAATGTTGGATGTGGTTTTAAATGCTGGCCACATTCTTTAGAAAAGATACCTTATCTTGTTCTTTCTTGGTCAAAAGAAAATGACAATGTGAATCATTTAAAAGAAACATTACTCAAAATTACTTACGCCATAAGGATCTACACCAGCTTGTCCCTGACCTCTAGGTGCAGGATGTGCCATAGTTGGTGATGATGGCAGACCAGCAGCTGATCGTACTGCTACTGAAATAGGTTGGTGACCCTGTTGTACTCTACGTAATGCTAAAGGATGACCCTGTCGTGCAATATGAATACCCCTTCCAGGGACCTGATGAGGAGGTTGAGCAACTCTTGTACGTGCACGTCCTCTTCCACCTGTGGGGGCCGGTTGTGCTGGTTGGGCTCCTGCTTGACTTGTTGGAGGTTCATCTATGGAATTAAGTATGGCCATTTCACGCATCTGTTCCTGATGTATCTCATCATTTGTTTCCTAAAGTAATTAAATATTCAATAAGTAAATTTTTCAAACTCAAAATCATCTGAAAAATCTCTTTACTCTATTACATAAAGAAAGAACAGCTTTGCAAAGTAAAATTAAAAACAAAACTTTTTTAAATTTTGCCAGAATACCAAAACAGGTACATGAATGCAACACGAAAAAGATAAATGAGTGTGACTGCTCCACAAAAAGTGTCAAAACATAATATTTTTCCACCATCAAAATAAGTTTGGAAATTTTTTCTTACTTAAAAAATATGCATGAACTTCTCAACCACTAAACAGAAACAATGCCTGCATATGTCTTTAGCATATCAGCTTTGAAAAAGTTTGGGTGCCAGAATACTTACAGGAATGAGGAATTTTTTAATTTCTTCTATGGCGATTCCCAGGCGAGCATGAGCTTGGCCTGGTGGAGCTTCTACTTCAATAAGAACATGTAGATCTTCAGACAAATGATTGTACTTGGCTTCCCCTGTGGCTTTTAACTCTTCCTCCTATGATATACAAACATATATTGGCACAGGGAGCCCACTTTAGATAAACGTAACTGAAGAAATTGGAATCAAAATAAATGAAATTTTATTGAATTTTCAAAGGGTTTATGACTACCGTATTTCCTCACGTATAAGGCGCACCCCCAACTTAAGCAAGTTATTGAACTTCTACTTGAGTCGCGAAAGTTGAAACCAAAAACTCACTTATAAGGCGCACCTAAAACTTTACCTTTTCCTCAG
>JANTNT010077321.1:0-11588 GCA_024752375.1 Entacmaea quadricolor | reverse complement strand
ATATGAAAGAAATCGATTTTTCGACTGTTGCCACAAAATTTCGAAAATGTTCGATTTTTGCTGACATCCTCTCTTAAATGGGCTATCCAAACTGGACTCAATCCAGGAATCGCTAAAGGGAATTGAAGAATCGTTGTCGAAACTAGAATCAAGAACGAAAAAATTGGGAAACTCTGAACTGAAAACCAAGAAAGATATCAACGAGGTAAAAGGTGTGTCTTTCTTTAGTGATAAATTGAATACTTCCATTGAATGCCTCCAAGAAAAGCAAGAAATTGTACAATCTAAACTAAATGAACTACAAAACAATGAAATGTCTGAGTTTGAAGATAAGCTTGAATACCTTAAAACTTAAGGTTTATACTTAGAATCACACTCAAGACGCGAAAATATAAAATTCATGAATATAACCAAAGACGACGAAGAAACTGAAGGTCTTAAAAAGTTTCTTAAGAAATGACCTAAGATATCGCAATGTTGATAACGTTGAAATACAGTGAGTACACCGAAACAGAAAAAAGTCAGGCCCGAATCCATGTCCAATATTGGCAAGGTTCCTGCATTCAAAAGATGTTGAAATGATTGAAATGATTCTTTCACTAGATTTTCATTAAAAAGATACGAACTTTCAAATGTTCAGGGATCTACCTCAGAGATAGTTAAGCGACGTAAAGAACTAATGCCAGACACCAGCAGGTTTCAGTAAATCTGAACCTGATAAATTGTACATTATAGGAAGATTATGGCTAAAAAGACAAGATCCATATATTTAATAAATTTGGTAAGAACTTATTATAATCACCTTCGAAAATTATTACTATTCCATTAATTTTTTTTCAGCTAAACTTAATCCTCAAGATTAATGAGATCGCAAAAAGTTATTAAAGGCGGGGAAGGAATTGAAAATGAGGTTTTGGCACAGTTTCAAATCGCTAAATTCGATTTTATTTAGTTCTAATTTTAGGTTTCTTTTAGTTGTAATGTTTTATTATCAAACATACAAAAGATGTCATCAACGTATCTTTGATAGAATAAAACATTAGGACCATTATAATTGTCTAGCCAAGACTTTTCGTGAAAACCCATGAACAGATTAGCAAGAACTGGTGCTAGGGGCGAACCCACTGCAACTTTAGTTTTACTGATCGGAAAGTTAGGATTATTAAAGATAGTGTTTACAGCTATGTTTATAGTTTTATTTAGACGAAGGTTAGTGAAGAGACTTTGTACATCAAAAGATATAAGAAATTTGTTGTTTGAATCAACATCAAGAAATTCCCGAAAAAAAGAAAATGAATCCTTAGTGGTGTAATCATTAGGTATTAACGGACTGAGAAGAGAACATAAGTACTTAGCTAAATTGTAATTGTACGCTCCAATAGATGAAACTATAGGCCGAAATGGGGGAGGAGCATTATTTTCACGTTTCTTTTGTAGCTTGGGGAGACCATAAAATCTAGCAGGTTGAGAACCTTTAGGATAAATATCACGTAACGTATTTTCATCGAGACAACCCTTGGCTTTAAGATCCCTAAGAAAACGTTAAAATAGATTCCCTCCTTAGGGTAGGGTCTAAATAGTCTAAACTTAGAATTATCATTAAGAATAGTCATGCAGCCTTCATTAGAGAACTTACGATCTAATATTACTACCCCGTTACCTTTATCTGGTTTAAGAATTATTAAATTAGTGTTCTTTCTGATGTTTCGTAAAATATGATACTTTTTGAGATCAGCTGGTGTGGGTCTGTATGAATTGATGTGGCTTTCAGCCAGATGTGCGATTTCATTTCTTAAGTCAGAGATGTCTTCCTTGTTTTTGAGCTTGTCTTTCATGGATAAATTGATGAGTTCAAAAGTTGCCAAGATATCTGTTTTGTTGAGATGTGCAGGTTTGAGAAGGAGAGCCGCGACATCACAGACACAGACACATTTTTTATTTAATGGTTCCTTTTATGATCAGATTGACGGGGTTGCAATGGGTTCGCCTCTAGTACCAGCTATTGCTAATCTGTTCATGGGTTTTCACGAAAAGTCTTGGCTAGACAATTATAATGGTCCTGATGTTTTATTGTAATGTTTTACATTTTTGTTTACTTTTCCTTGGCCAGTAACATAAATACGAATGAATTTATGTGGCCTGATGAATAATTTCAACTTTAATATATTATCTTTAAACGTCTGAGGCCTTAGGGATTACAAGAAAAACAGAAAGATGTTCAACTGGTTTGTTAAACACAAAGGTGATTATGGAATCACATTTATTCAAGAAACACATAGCACTCAAGATATAGAAAATGAATGGTCTAAAATAATAAGAGGTATTTTAGTAATGTCCTACGGGACATCAAACAGTAAAGGCACCGCCCCTTTCTTTGGCAACAAATTAAATTACGCCATAAAGCAACAAACTGTAGATCCAAACGGCAGATATGTAATTGAATGGAGCGTAATACAAGGAAATCATTTTGTGCTGATTAATACATATCTACCTAATGATGAAAAAAACCAAGTGCCCATATTGAAAGGTATTTTAAACTTATTTTGTATGGGGAGGTGATTTAATTTCATTTTTGACATTGACCTCGTGGCATCAGGTGGAAATTCAACTCAAATTAAGTTCCATTGAGACAATTGAAACAATGCTAGAATTGTGTGACATTTGGAGAGTATGGAACCAAATTAAGCTTATAGAAGATATAAATGGACGGCAGTATGAGGAAGATAAGGTTTCAAAACGAGATATTTTAATAAAAAGACTTGAAGAAAGAAGTAATTACATTACAGACGGGATAATTATAAGGTGACTTGGTATGAGCTGCGTGAAAAAAGTACAAAATATTTTTTTTAACTTTAGGAAAACGAAACAAAGCTAAAACACACATTAAAAAATTATTAGACAAAGACAATAGGAAATTCACGCAACCAAAAGAAATACTGAACAAAATTCAACAATATTTTAATTCACTATCTAAATCACATAAAACAGAGAATGAATATCTTGATTTTCTTTTAACAGACCAGTGAAGGGAAAATAACTGCTAATGAATGTTATAATGTTCTTAAACAAATGGGTTCATCTAAAACACCGGGGAATGACGGATTAACAAAGGAGTTTTATATTTGTATGTGGGCAGAACTAAAAGATGATTTTGTAAATTGTTTAAACAATTGTTTCGAACATGGTTCATTAACCACGTCTCAAAGCAAATAATAATAACCTTACTTGAAAAACCAGGTAAAGATATCAGATATCCTGATTCATGGCGGCCAATTAATTTGATTTAGAAAAACTGAAGATACATCCCGGAACCTTTTCTTATAAATCAATTGAATACGTAATTAGCTATTGAATTTCATTCATCATCCCCGCTTTTCCCTGGTCCGAATATCAAATCCCTCCCCGGGCATTAAGTTTGTCTGTTGTAAAAACGCTATTTATGTTGAATAAAGCATGATAAATAACAATGGAAACCGTGTCAATCATATAATAACAGTAGTTAATAATTGTATAGTAATTAGGCTTTTTTTAATTTTTTATTTGCTTCAAACTTTATGTAAAATTTTAACGCAATTCATCCTCTGGCTGGAACTAATACTGTAATACCGTAATCTATCTATCTATCTGTCTGTCTGTCTGAAAACCTGATAAATTGTAGCAGCAACGTCTGGCGGAAATATAATTACTGACAATTCAGAAATTAGTCCTTCGTCTACTCTGATAAAGGACTAATGTCTGAAACGTCAGTAATTATATTTCCGCTAGACGGTGCTGCAACAATTTATCAGATTTTTATTTTATTATCATAAGAAACACTTATGCAGTCCACACTAGTCACTAGACTAGTTTTCATCATAGTACAGATGAAGTGACTAAAAAAAACCCTTGGACGTCAGTTTGAGTGACTCCTGGATGTGACAATGTGTGGTGAACTGCCAAGTGAGGACATCATTCAACTTTGACTCAGATCACCGCCTCTTAGTGCTACGCTTCCATAAACAAGGCAGCACATAATCGTCATCATCATGTTAAGAAGAAACAACTGGACCTCACAGAGCTGAAGATAGCTGAAAGTTAGAAATCGATATGTGGAAAAACTGAACATCTCAGTCAAATTCCACCAGAAAATTACATGAATCATATAAATGATCACCTGATGACATCCCTATCTGCAGCAGCAACTGAATGTCTACAACTGGTTACCAATGATGACCGAAATGTTCTCTGGAAAAATGACGTAGGGAAAATGGAACTCCGACAGAGATTGAAAGGCTGACCAAACTAATCATTCATCTTGGAAATGACTTTATCAACAGGCTCAACAGATCAACATATAATTATACTGTCAACAGAGACATTAACATATTGTTTACACGAACTAAGCAGCAGCAGAATACTTTTAGAACAGCACAAAATACAAAGTGCCCAGTGGAAAAATCTACGAACACATTTCTCAAATCATGAGAAAGGATCCTGTGGAATTGCTAACATTGCCAGAAATTGTCAAGGAATTTCAGAATGTATCAAATAATATGGAAATCAATAATGACCTTAATGAGCAGTGGTCATGTATTTTTGCTCCTTGTTTTTTGGGCTCAAATCAAACGATTTTAGCCAAACAGAGTAAGAAGTAATATGTACAACGTGCTTGGGAACATGTTGGCGTGGTGGTAACTGGTTTTCTGACAGTGCGTTTGTGGTTAAATGGGAAAAAAATCAAGCTTTTTAGTTAGGGTCTGTGCAATAATTACCAGGAGGGGGCTGTAAAACCAGAGGGGGGACATGAAGTAAAATTGATACAATGATGAGAGGGGCATGAAGTAAAATATTACAAATTGGGTGGGGGCAGCAAAGTTGAATTTAACATTTGCAAAATATGATTATGAGTTTTAAAGAACTGCTCAGCAGTTCTTTAAAACTCACAAGTCAGAAAATTTCATAAAATCAAGACTTTGGACACCATTGCGTGCATTAAAAATTATGCTTGTGGCAAGTGATCAAATCTGGAAGTTGACCATATCCTTCAAGATTCGACTGAATTTTTTACGCCTTGTTTTTTCAGAACCTTTCTACACAAGAGCATGCACTCTTTATATAAGCAAGGGCTAGAAATGCTTTACTTATTTTTGACATGTAGTAAACATTGATATCAGATTACCAAAATTCTCTTTGCAAATAACTCTTTAAAAAGCATGGTGACCCCATATTTTTGCTTTTTAGATGTTTATTCACTTATATCACACATTCTCAACGAGTTTGAAAAAACTCGTTAATTTTTTTAAGCTTTTTAATTTACACAGGCGAAATTGCTTACGATCTTTATTGTTTTCTATAGAAATCAGGGCGAATTACCATGCGGATTATCTCCAAAACCAGCACATTGACCCCCAATTTTTTGGCTTTACATAGGCGGCAGAGCTGTGGGGGCTGGGGGTTCTCTAACCCCCACTCTTTGGGCATTTTAAACTTTCTCTCTAACTTCCATCTGTTTTCTTGTATAACAAAAAGCCAATTGCCTGTCGAGACATCACTGCCATAGGGACTGTGCAACATTTATATAGAGGGAGCGTAAAGTAATACACCAAAAGTGGGGCCAATGCCAGTCTAAATTTTTTAATGGAATGAAAGGGAGGTAATAATAATGCAAATGTATTTGCTGAAATACTCAAAATTTTGCACTCCCCATGCTCGCATTCGATAAAAAATGTTACCTTTCTAGAATAAAACAAGCCTTGCTTTGAAAAAATCTTTATTGGCCAATGGAGGTCTCAAAAATTTCCTCGCTTTGCTCACACAATATTTGAAAAAATGTCTTTGGAAGGCAGCGGGGACCTGCTTATTTTCAGCTTTAACCTAGATGTGGGGTTGTACAAAAGAATTAAGTTAACTTTGAGCCATAATGGACTCATTTTAGAACCCCTACTGATAATTATTGTGCAATCCCATATCTATCATCATTGAAAGTATTTAAAAAAATTTAACAGAACATTTACCTGCGAACGCCCCTAAGGGGGGAAAGGAATAGGAATAGGATTAGAGGGATGAGGGGGGGCAGCCAGTAATATTTGAGCAAGCAGGAAGGGGGGCAGACCTAAGTCACCCCTCTCTGTAGGGGGTCCTTCATAATATTTTTTGCCTTACAGCTCATTTTACAGCCCCCTCCATGATAATTATTGCACAGTCCCTTATCTGACTTCAAGAAATCAGACCCAAATTTGCATAGCTAAGAATAACAGGGAACATTGGTTTCCATGCCTACTGACACCCTTGTACAATGGAGCAACTAAGGGCAGTGAAATGAATTATTCACTACCAAGAGGCAAGCCTAAGTTTAAAGCAGTTGCTTTTCGTTATTTTATCAATTCCTCAAGATATCACAAAGAGGTATTACCTTAAATCTTATCTCCTGTGGTATTAGACTTTTTTTACTAGATTCCAAAGGATTGCAGTTAAAGAAGTTACCACATCGACATGTTTTTCCACAGGAAGCCCAAAATGGCGGGAGCTCCAAGTTTGTACTACTCCAACCCATGTGCAACACGCCAGATTATGTTAAGAGGTGGTGACATCTCCATTAACCCTGGCCCTGGTCATTCTATCAATAAGAACATCAAGTGCATAATCCTTTATGCTAGAAGTCTGAAAAGTGTGAAGAAGACCAGTGGAGATGAATCTAGCCAAATTGTTGCTTTCCAAAAGCTAGTTTATGGTAACGATAATGATGTCATATGCGTGACTCAGTCTTGGTTGACAGACTATATCAAGGACTCTGAGATACTGGACATGGGTTATTTGATTTTCATATGCAATTGGATGGGAAGAGTAGGCGGTGGAGTGCTGATTGTGGTTAAAAACTGCCTTGGCTGTCAACACAGACCTGACCTTGAAACTGAAATGGAGATGGTCTGCATTAAACTCAATCTTATGGGTTCCTAGATCTTGTTGAGTACTATCTACAGACCACCAGACTCATGCCCTAGCCAAAACCTTGAATTTTTCCATAATCTTGCGAGCATTCTCAAGAGTAACACCATCATACTTGGAGACTTCAACTATCCGAATATCAAATGGGTTGAAAATTGTGGTATTTCCAGCTCCCCAAACTCTGCTGACTTTGCGTTTTGCGAAGTTCTGAAAGACCACTTCCTGTTTCAGCTGAACACTATTCCAACAAGAAAGGATAATATATTAGACTTGATTATAAACAAAGAGCTGGAACGTGAAACAAGTATCACTCCAATGTCACCTGTTGAGGCTGGTGTATCCTCTGATCACGATTTCCTTGTCATCTCCTGCCACCGTTGCATTAGAAAGGCTCTGAGATCAGTTTATAACTTCTAAGTAGCTGATCTAGATTCTCTGAATATTCAAGGGAACAGTATCTTAAACGACTTTGTATCAGGGTTGGATATTGACGATTGTTGGTTGAAATGGAGAAATGAATTGCTGAAAATTATTGACTTACATGTCCCTAAAGTCAGGATCAAGGATTAAAATACCCCTCTGTGGATCAACAAAGACGTTCTACATCCCCTAAAGCAAAAAAAGAAACAGCTGGACGTGCAGCGAAGAAACATAACAGTATATATTATCTGGAGAAATTCAAGACATTGCATATAGATTAAAAAGAACTAATTAATGTAAAATTAAAGGAATATAATGAGTTTTTTGGGGTTCCTTAAAAAAAACCCAAGCGCTTTTGGTCATAGTTTCAACATAAATCAAAATCAAACTTTGTTCCTGCTATCTTTTCAGATTGTGATAAATCTACTTCTCGAGTGCTGATAAAGCTGAGGTCTTTAATAAGTTTTTCCATTCAACATTTACACAAGAGTCTGTGGATGCACCTGTTGCGCATGCTTCACCTGATTCTGGCATCCCTCTACTGGACAATCTTTAAAATTCTGATGAGATTTACCTTGTTCTTTCTAAACTTGATCCCAATAAAGCCCCCAGGATCTGACGGCCTGCCAACACTTATCTTGAAGGAGTGTGCCAAAGAATAGACTCCCTCTATTTGTTGACAGTTTAACTTGTCACTCGCTGCTGGCAAAGTACCAATGGAATGGTAAAAGGCGCTAGTAGTACCTGTCCACAAGAAGGGGAAGAGAGAAGATGTAACTATCGGCCAATTTTGTTGCTGTGTGTAATCTCTAAGGTCCTTCAGCGTTCCATCTATGCCCATATGAAAGAACATCTCTGTGCCATCTTTGATGACTCCCAATGCAGTTTTTTGCAAGGCAGATCCACCGTCACACGGTTACTGACTTTCTACTATGAGATGGGCCAAAACTTGGACAGAGGACTTCAGACTGATATTGTATTCCTAGACTTGGCGAAAGCCATTGATACCATCTCTTATTAGAGGTTGCTGTTAAAACTTTCCAGATATGGTATTGCTGGTTACCTTCTTTAGTGGCTTGAGAGTTATTTTAAGAGCCGCAGCCAATGCTGTTTGGTCCACGGTAGTACTTCAAGCAGTCTTCCAGTGTTGTCTGGTGTGTCTCAAGCAGTATTCTCTGACCACTGATGTTCCTTTATTCATTAACGATTTAGCTACCGTGGTCGACAACCAAATTGCTCTCTTTGCTGATGACTCTAAGGGTGCCACAGTCATCAATACCATCGATGACTGCATGTCTCTACAAGATGATCTGGACAGCCTCTGTTGCTGGAGTCAGGACTTCTTGGCATGAATATAAGGATCTACTGTTTTTTACTGGTCATTACATTAGATTTTATTTCATTTTAGACTTAATTGTTCCTAAGTTTTCAATTTGGAATTTATTTACATGAGTGTGTTTTCAAAGAGTATCAAGACTGCACGAGCCTGTAGGGTGAGAGGAATTTGAGTTCTTTGAAAACACACCTTTACTTTGGGTGTTTACCACTTACACGGAAATTCCGGGACCGACCAACCGGGTGTGACTTGGACAAATGGAACTGCGTCGTGTGTAATGATCCCATTTCAAATTTGCATAATGAGTTTTCAATTTGGGCTGCCTGTGTATGGCATGAATTCAAAATGGCGGGATATTTATTTTTTTGAGTGACGATTTTGAAATTTCTATTTTTGGAGTGGCATCCATCTTTGCTCGGCATAAATTACACCGAACTCAAGGTTTTTTTCGAAGTAACAATACCTTTATATTCTTTTGTAAACAAAAGCAAATACATCAACAAAGCGATCATAACATTTTCAGTTTCACCCCATTGTTGTTGTTCTGGAGGTCATACTGTAGTCAAATCTGGGTCAATAGTAACCCTTTTTTATACCTTGATTATTGAAACAAATTATAGAGCAGATCCTTAGCTCACCTTTTTCATCCATGATGGCCTGATCTGTAAAGAAAGAGGACAATCTGCAGGAAACACATATTACGTGTTCACAGATCAACGCCTGTCTAGGGTATGCAGGAATATATTTTACATGAAGACTAGGTTGGCTGTATTTTTTTCATTTCGAACACTATACATAAGGAAAAAATGAAGTAATGAAGAAATAAAGAAGGCGAATAAATTGAAAGTTGTTTCTACATTCACTACATGTGACCCTCCTCAGGAAAACTTGTGTTAAGGTGACCGCACACACACGGGATGGTTGCACATTAAACGTTCATGAAATGTCAGCTATTGTTCTTGGGTGCAAGGAAAGAAAAAAATACAAGAATTAACTGTGTCAAGGTAACACGGTGATCATGCCATTAGGGTTTGACATGGTTACCGTGTCAGTTTACCCTGTCAAATAAGCATGGAGAATAAGACTTTTCAACAAACCTACTTTGAAGCTGAATATGAAGGGGATATATGGTTAGAAAGAAAATATTAATACTACTAAAACCCAATGAACTGTGGTTCTGTCAGACAAATGCGTATGACCACTCCACCCACAAACATCTATGACTCCGCCCACAAACACAAAGGAATGAGTCTGGTGGCAAATCGTATCGGGGACCGTGGAGGACCCAAGTGTAATAATTGGTTCTTAATGTAATAACATTCAGTTCTTATTGTAATAAAAGTTGTTAATTTAATAAATCTGGGTCTAACCATAATAAACAGTCATTATCACTGAGAAACATCATGTGACCTGGCAAATTGAAGACCAAGAATACACAGCTGTTGATGTCACTGCCACATGACTGAAGGCCAAACTGAATTGTTAATTTTAATAAAAAATTAAATTAGATAATTTAAAAATTGATAAATTAAAAAATAATATTATTAATAGAAACGTTAACACCAATATTTATTAAGATTATCGTTAGACAGGTGTCTAGACTCTGTCTCGACTTTGATGGGTATGCCCGTTGTTAGTTTATTATTTTAGCAAGCTTTTTCATTCACTTTTCATTCATTAAGTTGCAATCTTTTTTCCTTTATTGTGAGGGTTCTCCCCATGAACCACAAAGATGGAGTTGGGGAAGGGGGTTGGCTTGGGCTCTAACCCCACCATCTTAGACCCCCATTTTCCTAATATTTTCCAACGTACCTTAGCCCCAAATACTTCTTAAGGTGCTGTGCATGTGCAGCCTTAGGTATACCCATTATTCCCTTCACGTATCGCTTTTTTTATCATTAATTTTCTTTTCTGCAAAATTAAAAAGAAAAATCTTAAAATCATTAAAACTGTATTAAATTCTAATAAAGCTAATAGCGTTTTTGTCCAGTATTCCAGTTCTATAACTTAGAATATTAATCATTAAATAAACAATGTAGATTGGCTTTCAGTCATGTGGCAATGCAACCTCGTTCCCAGGCTGAGGGAGAAAAAGACCCTAGTTGGGAATGGTCACGTGTTTACCAGCAAAATAAATGATCGGGGGAGGGGTCCATAGTAGTTATATTTTGTACACTTTACATATGACACTTTTTCTGAATCTAAATTTGTAAGGTTTTTTACTTAGTATAAATCATGTTCATGTTCAGGAATAAAGGATAAGTTAGAAATAAAGCTGAATCAGTAAAGACGTACTGGGACTTATATCTACGAGTTTATAGAAAGTCTGGTTTTGAAGACAGCAGCCAAACGCAGATCACCGAACGATTGTTTGGAAATTTGAAAGCTCGAAAGAGATGCACTGGCAAACCAACTGTCATTTGTCACATATTGACTAGTAAATCTCTACATCCACATTTAAATTAATTTCCCGTTTACAACTGACGGCTTAAAAAGTATTCTCGAAAAAGAAAATTTTAGATTCCTTCGCCTATTCCGGAGAAGACGGCGAGTTTGTGAAGTCTTGATTTTTATCACAAATATGTCAACAAATTTCACGTCTTGTCTGGAAGATTAGTACTAATTGTTTAGATTTCAGTTTCTGAAGTTTTTGTCCTAAATCAGTTAAACCAAAACAATATTTTCAAATTTACTCAAGATCGGGATTTGTTATGAATACGGTAAGAGACAATTACATCCTTTGCCTGCCTTCCCCTCCAAAAATTTTTTGTTATCTCCCAGATTCTGGGAGACACGTGACCAGCCCCATCCAGGGTCTTTTTCTCCCTCAGATTTAACGGCATAGCACGATGAAACAAAACAATCTATCGATAAAATGAAACCCAAAAGTAGTTGATTGGTATCTTAT
>JANTNT010077210.1:0-11591 GCA_024752375.1 Entacmaea quadricolor | reverse complement strand
CTTAATTGTACATGAAAAACTCACCACCCCGTTTGACATCAAAGTTTCGTTTTGAAAATGGCGGGAACGAAGGTCACATGTCCATAAATTAACCAAACAATGGGGGTCTGAAAAGTTAAGGACATCGAGTTCTTTTCAAATAATGCAAGTTTTAAAAAGTTTTGACTGTCTAAAGTAGGTGAACGAAATAAAGAAGATCGTAGCCTTGTTTTCATGCTTATCCCATGCCTTAACACACTTGAGAAGAACAAGAACAAGAACTAGTAAATGTAAAGGCAATTATTAATTCTCCCCAAGGGGCTTTTCAAAACTAATTTAAAATGACTACAGAGGACTTTACGGGCGATGGCCAGAAAAAACGGACATTGCGCCCGCGCGATATCAGCGGCTTTCCTAACGAGAATACATGTATAAGACCTACTGACCTACAGGTAGCCCAAGTATCCTCAGGCCCGCACTGACAAAAAAAATCAGTTCATTTTTATTGAGGTTGTGATTCCTTTGGTTTTACAGCTATCCCATGGGATTTTATGGATCCTTTTAGCTTGGTTTATAAGCTTTGTTTTGGTTCAAGCATGGCTGACTTTATTGCAAAGACCGAGAAAAAAAATACCGTTTACAAGGAATACAATGGCCGTTAACGGACTCGAGTTTGACTTTTTTAAAGGCTTTTTTGAATCAGAAATGCATAGCCAATAACTCCTCTATCGAACTCAAAATCCAGGATTGTGTTGTTTTGTTGGTCTATTCGAATATACGGAGTCGGCAAAGATGATCCGCTTAATCTACAACACCAACAAAAGTTGCATTCGGAGCAGTTTGCATTTGTCGAATACGAGAGATGACCAGATCTAGAGCAGGACTCGTGCTTGGTACGTATAATGCATAACCAATAATGTTCGTATTGGAATATAATTCATGGAAACAACATATAATACACATATGGTTCACATCCGAAGTCGGCAACTGTTCCAGATAAATTCAGGAAAAAGATATTTCTAATTATCTTTCTTTCTTGTGTCCCACACAATCCCTTACATGTGGGGAAGTCATTTTGTTTACTCCATTTTAGCGCACACGCAGTGTCGATGGCCGTTTTTTCTGGCCATGCCGCAAGTTGCAGCTTAAGGACGTTCGCGAGCAAATGTTCTAACGTTAAACGTTTTTCTATACTTTCATGAATGATAGATGTTGGTTAGCTTGTATCATAAAGCAAAAAAATTGGGATCGAGTCACAGTGCTCGTTTTGAAGATGAATTCGCATGGTGATTCGCACGCACTGATTTCTATAGAAGACATTGGCGACCGTAAGAAGTTTCACCTGCACAGATCAGAAAGCTTAAAAAATGAACTTTTAACGTTAACCTTCTTTTCATACTCAGTGAGAATGTGTGAAATAAGTAAATAAACATATCCAAAACATAAAAAATAGGGGTCACTTTTTAAAGAGTTATTTCCACAGAAAATGTCGTATCCTGATGTCTACTATAAGTCAACAATAAGTCAGGTGTTACTCGTTTATATTAAAAGGGCGCGCGCTCGTGCATAGAAAGGATGCGCAAAATCAATGCCCGCGAATGTCCTTAAGACCCTGACTGTTGGTCCAGCCGGGACTAGGGTCGAGCCGATTGTGCTTATAAAAATGCCATATTATGCCGCTAGCACTGCTCAACATCTTGCCGAATTATGCCCAAATTTTATGCCGAAGTTCCGAAATTATGCTCGTAGAGTCGCAGATTATGCTTACAAAAAACACGTATTTTAAAGTTGATGCGCGGCGGGTTTTTTTTTTTTCAACTCTTTATGTTACACTTTACGACCTACATCTCCCACATAAATCTCAATTTGATATCTCTTAAAGTAAGAGAGTTATTAGAATCAAAATTCTTGCTAATTGGCAAAAACCAAAGCCTTAATATACTTGAGCATGACGAATAAAAAAATACCACTTACATGTGGCACTGCTAGAAATCGAAATTACTAGTATATTTTTATAGAAATTTGTTGATTTCCTTATCAATATCCTAGATTTTTTAAAAGTTTTTTTTTAAAGTTTGCACGATTTTCTGTACACAAAATCTGGACGGTTCTCGATGTCTGCTACGAACGTGTGAACAAACACGTGTGTATTGATGCATATTTCTAACATTAATTAGATCTGTAATTGTATGAAAAGTTGGACCTTTAACACGATTTAAGTTTAAATTACGCTTACTAGAAGACACAACATTACTTTCATGATATTTTACTTTAACACAGCTTTCATTGTCCTACGGAAGAAAGGTACAATTCTCACTCTCTGTAAGTATACACGCCTTTTGTTTCTGCCCCGTAGCCCATCAACAGGCTGAATAATCTGACAAACGTGCTTGATATTCCTCTTTCGAGGCCGAATTTTTCCACAATGGGTCTCAATATTACTCTTTCGAGGCTCAGTTGTCCCACATTTGGGCTCAATATTCCTCTTCCAAGGCTCAATTATCCTGCTTTCGAAGATGATGCATTTCTTTTGCGGCAATTTGTGTTTGCACTTTTGTCTTTTGCATCTGCGAAGAATTCAGCTGCTTTGGGTTCTTGATCTTGAACGAGCGATATCTCTGTAAACATAGGCCTGTTATTACTCGGTTAAAACCTTTCATTTCTCAGCTTAGAAATAGGAAATGAAAGCAGTGATAAAAGAAGTAAAATGTAATTGAGAAAATTAAAACTTACTTTTATATTGACAATTTTGCTGAGCAATGAGAAGTTATATTTGATCGTTTCGCTTGACATCTGATATCTAATTGGTTATGAAGTGTTATATTTGGGGTTCCTGTGTAAAGTTTACTTACTCACGGACATTGATCGACAGCATAGTGGTACTGCTTCACGAAGCAGTGCCACAAAAATGCTAAAACAGACGATAAAAATAAAGTAATTAAGCTATTGGTGCCAATGACTCCCACAGTTTCTAATTAGTGTCCATGTACAATATAGTTTGTCTACTTCAAAGACTGAGTTGAGTTGATTTTTATAAAAAAAACTCTGGTAACAAAGTTCTTAAAGGATTTTACTTTAAGTAAGTTTTCAGGTTTTGCAAATTTGCAAATAAGGTTCCAAAGTTTGACAGTGCGATTGAAAAAGGATTCTTGAAAAGGCAAGAAGATAAAATTTGAATAACAATGAAAACGTACCTCGAAATAAGAATCAAATATCCACATTCTATAACTCGAGAAATCGCTTAGTCGCGTGGCAGTTGTCATCGTGGCATAATTTCAAGTGATTCACCGCTGATCACCAAATCCGAACATTTATAACAATAATTCCAAGGAAATTCCAAGCATATTTTGATGACGTCACAAATCATCGTTAACCATACCAAAACTTCGAGATCGCAAGAGGACAAATCGCCTCTGCCACCTCTGTCGTACGTAACACAGAAAATCCATAGTCAGAAATAGTGTCGCTGCTCGCTTCGCTTGCAGCAACAAAATATACCAGCTAGACGAATAGATTCTATACAAAATAAGCTGATAATTAGTAAAGGCGCTATAAAAGCAAATACAGTATTGCTTTTCGCTTTCAGGTTTCAAATTATACTACAATCCGGTAATTATGCTCGAGCAGTGCTTCTTTGAAAAATTATGCTCGTTTGTCCCGCAATTATGCAAAAAATTATGCTACCACAATCCGCTCGAGCGAAGACGTGACTTAAATTACTAGACGGGATTAAAATTACTTTCTGTTTGTCACCGTCTTTATAAAAGGAACGTAACAAAAAAAATATTTTTCAGTCAAGTTTTTAATACAACTAGAACGGGATGGACCCGGCCAGTCTTAATATTGGAGGGATTAAGTAAGTTAGCCAAGTTTTCTGGTGTCTTTTTCTTCTGTTACCTCCTCCTCCTCCTTCTTCGTCTTCTTCACTACCTCCATTATAATCTCCACTTCATTCTTTATATTTAAATTGAATGCCAAATTTCTATTACAAAACAACAGTGTATAATTTGAACTGATAAAAATAAAGTACACCGTGCACACACACGCACACACCACATAAAAAAATTTTAGCCGGCGCGCAGAATACTCGAAACCGGCCCACTGGATTCGAATACCGGCACCTTAACCACTGTGCCAAGTGTCCGCCAAGCGGAAGAACAGTAAATATATTAAGCTAAATACTTTTAAGACGTGTAATGCAACACGGGTATTGAAACAACAAGTTTTCAAGATTAAAATAAGATTCCAAAAGGACTTTAATATATCATTTACTAACTAACCCACTTTGTACTTTGCTTTCAAACCTAAAAACTATTCTAAACTTAGCGCCATACTATGAATATTTTTTCTCGTACAAATGTTTGAACGAAGTCAAACTTATCATTACTCTAGGTGATCTACAATCTCGAATAAAAATGGTGAATCACTTTACTAAGAACTTCTCCCTTCCCCCTTTCAATGTTGGTTGGCGCTGGGGTTTCATTTGAAAACTGTTCGCGCAACTTTTACGATGCAAAAACCTCACTATCAACACTGAAGGGGGAGCGAATGTACTGTACGTGTAGAACGCTCTTGATTCAGATCTTATCGTTGGAGATTGTAGATTTGATAAAGTCTCAAGGACCACAAAGCTGCATTTTAAGTGTGGGGGAGGCTAATTATTGACGTCGTGTGAGAAAAGTGTGGGGCTAAGTATTTAAAATGTATGGAGTTGTGCGAAAAGTGGGGGTTATAGCCAACCAGCCCCAGCACCCTCCGTGGCCCCTGAGTGATTCGAGATTTTGCTCGGAGTGTTCGCCATAATATAACATCCATCTTATGGATTGTATTTTGACTTCGAAGCACAATTCATTGAACTCTTGCAATCCTTTTAATCCTGCATCTCTCTTGGGCAACAGTAGCAAGGAGCATGCGTAGTAGATTATAAAGGATACTATTATTTTGTGCTCATTTTGCGACATACTTATCCACGAGTTTGTCATGTGGCACATTTGATAAATTGCTTTCAAGTGCTACAAACGACACGTACACCTGCTCTTGAAACCACAGACACTATATTTCAATGAGTACTTAAGTAGATATCCAGGCTAGATCAACCGCAAGCATAGAAATCTTACCATAACCCTACAGGATCCTACAGTCAAGTCTCGCCAGTTTCCATAAACCTCATGATCAGTAGGTCACGAAATAAAACGATATTTTGGTGTGATAAGCAGTTATGTCAGCTCTATAAATAAGTCGCATTTAGTAAAGCAAAATATTTTACATGTCCTTAGAATAATTGACTCTAATTTTTTAATCAACCATTTTTACAGCGAACCTCAAGATGACATGGCATATAACTAGAATTCCTTACTGTAGAGTCACCAGAGCTTTATTTATAGTCAAGTTATAGCCGCCAATGCCCATGACAAGGTGGATTACAAAAATTGCCTTAGGCTTGTTTACAAACTACGGGGAGTATGCATGCCATGTTTATGATATATCCGCTATTTAATTAGTTGTGGCTGCGGTAGCGAAAGGAAAAAAAATTTTTTGGTTTAGCATTGCTGCCTTCCGCGTTAGCCCTTAAACTTTTACCATCTTTTTACTGAGCGTTCAAACGTTTTGTTTTACAAAGAAAGAATGGTCAAGAAATCCTAAAACTTTAGGGTCAACCTCCTTCCCCACCTACGTATACGGACCTAACGCAACAAGCTAGATTATTTATTTGATTTGAATATAGTGGAAAAATACATGGAATGTCTTGTGACGCAAGTAGCATGTTTGAAAAAAAAAATTAAGGTGCATTTTTTCCCTTTTGTGACATTTCATTTCATAATTTCCTCTGGTATGATGGACGTCATGACGAGTCAAAAAACCCGTGACGTCATCAGTGTTGCGTAGACTATCGGAGCGGCTTTGCTCATACGCTTGAGTTGAACAAGTTTTGAAGGTTAACGATTAACTAGGAGTTAGAGACTGATGCGAGTGCTTTACCTGCCGATATACGCACGCGCTGGCTGTAGAATGAACGTGAAATTAAATACAACACGAGGCGCCGATATATAGCCGAGGAACTTATCATGGTCTCATTTTTGCTTTTTACCGGATGGATCACATTTGGTTACAAATACCTTGTATTGTAGCAGACACTATCAAATGTTTCAGCCAAGCACTTAAGGCATCGGGGTGTATTTCCTAATCTTTGCAATTGTAATTATGTTGTACAATTATAAATGGTTATATCATTTGAAGCATGTCAAAAATGTGAACATTTTCTTGCGACAGGCTGGTGGACTCACACCAAAGTGCTTACAATCTCTTGTATCTTAAACCCATTCACACCATCGTGTTCAGTTAACCTAGATTTTTCATTTTCATATAACGAGAGAGAATCTAAACATAAAGCAGTTCAAATAATTAAAATTTATTTGGTGAGAGATGAGGAACAATCTTCAATTTTGGTCCATTGGCAACAATGTTTGCGAGAAAATTTTCAAACCTTGTTTAGTTAAACCACATTAAAACACGTTTAAGCCCCAGTGTGAAGTTTACCTCATTTTTTTTTTTTTATTATTATTATAAATGCATGCAATCCGCAAAACTTCGAATTACTACAAATTCACATATAAAAATCATTAGTGTTTTGCCTTAAGGCTACAGCTAGACCGAATGACCTCGGAATATTTTGTTGCGTAGTTCATGCAATATTAAAAATTCGCAAAATATTTTTATGCATAGAAAATAAATTCTACACGTTGACATCTATATAATATTATTCAGACGCTTTGAGTATTTAGTCATGGTAATAATTTAACGAAATTTTATTGCCAATAACATTCAAGTCCTCTAGTACAACCTCTTTCATGAAACTCAATCAATCATTTTTAAGACAACTAGTATCATACAGTTGCATTAATTGAGCAAAAAAGAATAATAATAATAACAACAACAACAATAATAACTAACTAACTAACTAACTAACTACATAAATAAATAAATAAATAAATAAATAAATAAATAAATAAATAAATAAATAAATAAATAAATTGCTCTTCCCCGCTTTTTCTTCCAAGACGACAACCCTAAATACTAAGTACACTAACGTACCATGTTATTTAAGTTGTCTTTTCGCTCAACTATTTGTCGACTAAACATATAAAGCATTCATTTGAAATAGATTATTGTACTTGTAGAAACATAAAGCATGTATTCATTAATATACCAGTCTTTACTTTCAGTTTCACAAGCTTGAGCGAATGCTAAATGTTTCAAACTTATCCAATATAAATTAGTTTGTCTGTTGTCGCTTGAGAACTCGGTTTGAATACCGATTTACTTGTGTATGAACACCTTGTTGAGTAACAGCATTTGATAACTGTATTATTCGTGACCTTATCTTGTCAGTTCCATTATCTATTAGTTTAGTCCCTCGGTTGATCCAAAATGTACTCCCCGTAGCTAATCTTCTTTAAATGATTTCATTCTAAGGATGTTTTATTACCGGCTATTGTCTATTCCACGAGGTCATCAGTTTCCTTCGTGGCTTCTTCCCATATATGATCACATCTAACATAAATTTGTCGAAAAATGATCATTCTTGTTAAATCATTGGTTAAAATTTTAGATGGCGATTGAATTTACAAACTTCAACGACATTTGAGAATGCACTGTTGTACACAATAGACCGGAATAGAAAATGCCGGAAAAATCTATTGCGTTAGTCGCATGTTGTCGCAGTAAACTATAGTATATTTATAGGGTTTGTTGATACACCGTGAATAAGCATTCCATGCGTTCTTGACAACTCATCGATGACCAAGCTTAAGTATGCCTGCAATTACTTGTATTGTCAAGTGGATGATTTCAATTCAATAGACGCGCTGCAAGTGTCTTCAGGTGAGTGAATGGAAAATACAAATAGCTCACTTACGGAGGCAATAAGCTCAGATTGATCAATAGGTTGAGCCACAAACATCACTTGGACTAGTTAACGAGGTCTAACAAGCTATAACAAGCTCATCATGAAAACTTCAAATATTATAATCTTAGTCTGGAGTGTGCTCTTGATTTTAACAACCGTTCTGAATGGCAGCCAGGCCTATGTCACATCACTCACAGCAAAACGAGACCGTGAAAGAAAAGCAAACAACATAAGATACTTGCAGAAGATGAGACGAATGAAGAAACGTTTGGAAAGAGAGCTGGAGTCAAAGGATGCTTTCAATAAGAAAGTGGAATACTTTAAGCGATGGCTTCGGAAATTTGAAAGAAAGGTAATATATTTTTTAATGTCAAACCGCAATGTTTGGAATATAATATTTTATCTTGTTAAAGACGTCGGGAAGACAAAGTAAGCTAAAGTTATATGCAAGGAACCTAAATTATGCAAATCAAACTATTCAGTTTATTTGAGGTTATACTGAATTTAGATTATTTTGAGGTTATGCAGTTTACTTATTAAAATCGTTTAATTTATAAAATAAAAAACCGTTCTGATCGATTCTAAAGCCTCTCCAAAAATCCAAAACGGACCGTACGAACCAGACATGTTGAGAAGGACACAAAGGCTTTGGAATGTACGGGATGAGGTCCAATATAGACATCTTGCACGAAACCCTTGACTATAAAGCTCTAAAATGAATATTCTCACGTCCTCTTATAATTCTGTTAAATATTGTACAAATGCCGAAACATGTTTGCATCTAAACTAAAAGTTGTCGTTGTTTTTCTTAAAATATTTGGAAAAAGAAACCATTGTCTTTACCTACAAAAATTAAACCAAAGTAAATCATTTGAAGCAAAATAATAGCAAGCATTTAAAAAGTTGCTCTTCTTTTACAGAGGAATTCAAGACATCATAGAATTCGAAGCCGTGGCGAATGATTCTTCTGATTGCGTAGGAAAGTTAGAAAAGATGTTGAATCAAAGCAGTCTCGAAATCGCAAAACTGAATATAAGAAATGAAATCTTTGTCGAAGGCTTCCAATTCCAGAGGATCGGAAGAAGAAGACTGAAACTGTGAATTCGAAAAGAAAATGAAGAAGGATGGAGAGGAAAGAGGAACAAGATGAAAGGCGCAAGAGGTCAGGGAGAGCAACAGCGCTGTCTGTAGTTTTCATTTGGACGAACTTTGTACTTGTTCATTTAGAATATGATATTACGTAACATAGGAAGAAAAGCTAAAAATAACATTGGAGAGCAGTCGATATACGTACGAGTATGAGATTGTAAAGTAAAAGAACTGATTTGTAGATTGTAGAGAAATGATCGAATCTTTAAGAAAAGAACACTTTGAGACTCACTGGATGAAAACGTTTTTCCAGCTACTGAGCTAGAACGTTCTAGTTGAGTTAACCTAACCAATGAATAACTTTTATGTATTTTGCTTAAAATGAAAAACAAAATATATTTAGATAATATTTATTCGATTGCCGTCTAATTTAAATATAAGATATTTATCTAGCTTATTTATTTAGATATAATTAATTAAATCATGACAAAAATAAATCAATTTGATTTGATCATACATTTTTTACGAAGAAATATTTTCTTATTCAGCTGGGTTCAAATATATACCGGTGGACGAACCTTGTCCAAAACACTGTCACGGTACTCCTTTATACGTTTTCCTTACAAGCTGGTCTTTTTGAGAATAATATTTACCCCCCCCCCCCCTCAACCTCCCATTGCTGTCAAAATTTTGGCATTTAGTTTTATCCTCTGCATGGGCGGAATTTTAAAATTGACTGGAATTTAATTTCTTAGGGCACATAATGTAAGGGGCGCATGAGAGGTCCTGAGGGCATATTTACTGTCGTTCAGGGGGTGTACACCTTTAACACCAAACCCCCCTAACTCGCCGCTCCTCTTGGGAAATTAAAGACAACTGAAGTCATCCCTAGCACAAGGCCGACCCTACCTTCATGTAAACAGGTTGTGGGTTATGTGATAAAGTTGATCTCGTACTACGCACACTTTGATTAGTTAAAAATAGATCATTTCACGGATCCCGTTACTCAACCTCAGCCTCGTCAGGGAGTACAATATTCTTTAGAATTTAACTACAGTCATGAAAGAAATTCACACATCAACGAACAATTGAAATTTCACAGGTTGTAGTCGATTTGTAAAGAATATTGTACTCCCTGACGAGGCTGAGGTTGAGTAACGGGATCCCTCAAATGGTCTGTTGTGACATGAGTATCAATATTTCTTCGCCCAAACGCAATAACATAAGTCACACTACATGCGCAGCCGTATTTTAATAGTTATTATGTACCATAACTTCATGTAAACACTCTTTTTTATTAGGATGTCTGATCTGATTATTGCCTACATTGATCAATTAGTCAATTACTAGAGAACGATTCAAAGATCATTAATTCCAAAACACTTCAATGCGCTTAACCCTTAGGGTAAACATCACTTTACTTATCAACATTCAATTACTGGATTATCTTATAGAATGACAATAATAACAGTGGGAATTTGCAGTGGCACATCCACAATATGTAGTGGTTCTTCGTCGACTGAAGTCCAGTAGGAATTTAGAAATGTTGATTTTTAGTCTGGCTGGCACGTTCGAAACTTAAAAAGTCTTTAGCTGGACTACGTGCAAAGATATTGAGAAACAAACTAAATTAACGTCACGGGAATAAAGCAGGCACACATCCTTTGTCGTTTCAATGCTCGAGAATCATTGCAGCAAGTTGCTTAAATAAATAATAAAAATAATAATGGTTGTACTTAAATAGCGCATTTCACATATCTCAATGCGCTTGCAGTCATCAGCAATGGAGGACTTTACGGACTGCATAGTAAAACGCAGTTGGCCGCGCAAATTACGATCATGAGATGTTACTAGTACGTTAGATTATTAGGTCTTCAATTGGAACATGCTGTTGAACCTGGAGGCAATCCCCTACTTGCGCTTTCTTAAAGCCTTGAACGTACACCTATTTTAAAAGCTTGATTGAAAGACAATCCATGAGTGTCATACATTTTTCTTCTTTATAAAGAAACGAAGTCCACTTTGATAAACAATACCCTATTTAGTGTGAACCTATTAGAATATATTTATTTCAGGCAGGACATTTCACCCATGAACCGACAAAAATGTATTGGTGCTATTCTGGAAAGTGTCTTATCCCTACTGAATTGAAATGCAAGGAAGCTAAAAAATGTTTATAAATAATGCACGGATCTAAGCAGGATGCTAGTTTTCTAATCCGCTCCTCGGATCATACAATTGTTATTTAAATAAAACTATTTTTCGCTGTGGTTTCTTTTGAACTTTTGACCTTTCCTTAGGAGTAGCAGGAAAGAACTAAGTACTTCGACGCTTGATACCGGGACATCCAGGATTTTAGTCCATAAATGGAATAAAATAAATGTATCATATCCAACTTAAAGGCACAGCTTGACGTTGTTCTATTTAACATAAAGTACCGGACGACAGAGCAATTTTGGTATCCAGCAAATGTTATGCGTATGTACGGTGGCTTCAAAGGGACATCGCATAACATTTTTTTATTTTCTTTCCTTTCTCACAATATTTTATCATTTTCAGATAATATCATGAAGTTTCTAGTATCACGATTTTGCTATTAAATTATCACGAAGTTGCA
>JANTNT010077099.1:0-11593 GCA_024752375.1 Entacmaea quadricolor | reverse complement strand
TTCCAGTAGAAGGATCCCGATGAGGATTCAAGAGGCCACCAAGTACATATATTGTGTATAAAGAGAAATAAAAAGTAGCCATAGTCCAAAAATGTATATTTGAAAACGTTTCGACCTTTCGGTCTTCTTCGGTAAAAAATAATAAAAAATAAAAGTGAAAGGTCGAAACGTTTTTAAATATGCATTTTTGGACAGTTAGAAGTTTATGGCTACTTTTTATTTCTCTTTATACACAATATATATATACGCTTTTTTCAGCGAATTCAACGTGTTATTCGATGTTCTTAAATGTTTCTGTCGATTTTCGGAAGTTTTTCAAGTTTGAATCTTATAAAAGTAAATTTTCGCAAATTTCAAGCCCTTTATAAAGGCTATAATTAGAATTAAACAGAAGAGATAAGATTTGGAGAGAAAAATAAACAGAAATGGGATGAGAAGACAACGAGAAAATAAATGGAATTCAAATAAGGAGACGATAAGGAAACAGGGTGCAAAAATATTGTCACCTCTTGAAATTTTTTAATCAATTTTTAAAATTATTATCAATGAAAATGTTCCAAAGATTATGTTTCTAAATTAGATTTATTATAAGTTAGACTATACTAAATCACACGTTTTAAATCAATAAGTGCTTCAAGAATATTAGCCTAGATTTTCATAAGTGTGACTAGTCATAAAAGATAAAAGCACATGAAACGATTTATCGCACGTATTTACTTCTCATAAAACACGTCATATACCAGGAAAAGTGCTTAATAATCAGCAATACTGTCAATCTGGTATAATCGCAAATCTTCTTTAACAAAAACAATCCAAATCGTCAAAACATATCTTTTGAATGGCCGGAGTTTTTATTCTAGGTTTTCTTTAATCAGTTAGTCTCTTGTTTGAATAAAGGCGGCAAATGTTTCGTGAAAAGGGAACAAACTAAACCAAAATAAAAAGAGATAAGATTAATTATTCATTAATGATTGCGTTCTGATTAACAAAATAATTACTACATTTCAAAAATAATGACAAGAGTTGTCAGACAAGGAAAAACTTGTCTTCAAAATCTAATATAAGTTCAAGTAATTTGTAATGTTAAAAAGCAACTAAGGGAATATGTTGATGGCAAAAGAGGGAGAAAATAAAAGGAAATTCCTGAGAAAAGTACAGTCGCGATTGTCCCTACGCTCACGTTACCACCGGCAGTACCAAATGTAAGCAGATGTTAAATATTTTTCAGTGCATCGCCGTGGGAGAGTAAGATTTATTTATTACAAATTGATTACTTTATTACCACTGACCTCCTTTGATTTGTCGAGGTATTTTCCTCTCAAGATTGAAGAGGTCCTCGGTAGAGACTTGCAAGTTTGCGTCAACTTTGTAGTCATATCAAAAGTGTTTTCACATTCAAGGCAAGGTGTTTCTCGAGAGTGAGCTTTGTTAACTGCTCATGAACACTTGAGTATTTCACTTTTTAAGCTTAGTAATGTCAAACTCACCCTTGTCCTCATGAAAACACGAAAATGTGGTTCAAGGAGAGGGTTAAGAAGCAACAATGAAAAGAGGCAAGTTCTTCATCGGAAACCTTTCTTATTGTTTTTGTGCTTCCTGTGTATTGTTTGTAATAGTTAATGCGTCCGTCTGAACTACACTATCAAACGTAAAATAGAAGTTTTTTTTCATATAGCAGATAGAAAAACTTTTTGTTTCTAATTTCCAATTCAGACAAACAAAAGACTGACTCGTACTTCTGAATGTGCATTTTTGCCCCTAGCCTTCTACACAGGCGTCCGTTTGTTGCGGTCACGCAACATTTTCCTCGTGGGGAGGGAAACGTTGCGTAACCGACACAAAGGACGTCTCCGCAGGAGGCTATTTTCCCCCAACTACCGCCAGTTTAATTTCTCCCCAATAAAAGGCAAAATTTTGAAATGTGTCCAAAAATTATGACTGAAATATGTTTATAAAAAAGCTGACTTGAGGCAAAACAATGATGCTTCTAAAAATTAGTTTTGTTTTAAAATTTCGTGTTTTAAATAACGCGAAAATGACAAGGTTTATCAATGCACTGATAACATTTTCGATCTACAAAGCCACAGTTTCACTTAGTACGTGAACTGCGTAAATTTCTAAATTGGATTTTTATATAATCGTCTTTCGAAGGCAGATATTACGATTACGCAGTATAGTATGCTTTAAAATTTCAAGGATCAAATATATTTTGTATTAAGCTCATCTCATAAAATTGTTCAAACGAATTCGATTAACAAGCTCTTATGTGCAATCTAGAACTCCAGTATGGTCCATTTAAAGATCTGGAGATGCGATCTCTAGCCATGAGATGGATTTGGTTTCCAGATTAATTCATATTACAAATTTTCTAAACACTCTTTTTCTGCGCGTGCTTCGTATCGCTGATTGAGGGCGTTACCCCCATCGATGACATTGATTAACCTTTCAATATCTTAGTTTGGCATTGCTATTTATAACTCCAGAGTGGCCAAGAGTTCCTTGTAATTTTTTTTACCAGCACTATGAGATAAAATGTGTTTTTAAAGACCGCAGATTGCAGATCGCCTTTTTGGAATGAATCTGTTTAATTCAAGACCGCTTTAAACCTACACAGGAAATAAACTTATGGCTAAACTATTCCATCTACGCGGAATTGTAAAGATTTCGGTTCTAATTCGCTATAAATTCTTATTACACGACTAAACTATGTGTGTCGGGATAGCTTACCAGGGGCGCGGATCTAGACATTTCAAAGGACAGCACTATTCTACAAAACACGTCACGTGGGGCATGAATTCCTAAAACTCACGTGCGCTCAAAATGCGGTAATTTGAGGCGGGAAGGATTTTAAAGGCCCGTTTACAAGGGCGCTTTTGTCGCGGGACAAGAGCGGCGATTTCAACGGCGATAAATTTGCAAACTGAATTCGCGCGTGTAAAAGGTTCGCGATTTTACGGCCATTTTATGGCGATTTTATAGCGATATTCTTCAAGAAAACAGTGCAGTTTTTCAATTTTGCAATTTTTTAACTTCTTTCACCGTTGAAGTAAATAAGTATGTCTTTTTTCTTATCCGTGGCTTGAAAATTTACCTTTTAATTGTAACATTGGCAATTTTTTTCCCAAGGAGGCTAGGCGTGGTAGCGTTTTTGTTACTTTTCAATCAAAAATTGCAACAAAATTCCACTGAATTTCGACCATGTTCGAATCAGCGGCGACAGGCCTGCGACTTTACCACCGAGCAATCGCAATTTATTGCCGCTGAAATGGCCGCTCTTGTTGCGCGACAAAATCGCTCGTGTATATGGGCCCTGTATGTTTCCTGTATAGCGTGTGTAAGAACGGTTGTTTTTCGTTCCAAAAACAAATTTTCAGTTTTCCAAAAAAATGAATGAAATAGATAAAAAAACAAATAGGGCCAAACTGAAAGGGAGGCACCGGACCCCCAGACCGGTAAGTTGTTGTTAGAAAGATTGGAAAAAAAAAAAAAAAAAAAAAAGAATAAAACGAAAAATGTCTTTATACTAAACAGGGAGGTTTGAAATTTTTAATAGCAAATCAGTTATTAGAAAAAGTATGAGCATCATACGAATGACGGAATTGAGAACAGGAATGACATAAGTAAGAAACACGGAATCGTGGGGGCAGATCGAACTTTCATTCTCTTCCGCTAATACCTCCTCCCTTCCGCTCTCCGCCTTTTTTCGCCTCGTTGCGTGATATAACTGACCTTAGTTTTCCGGTTTTTTTTCATTTCACTCAATCCGAGAGAACTCGGACCAAGTCGTGCGGTTGTAGGACGATTTTTCTTCGTTCCTGTTTTTCGACTTGATGACGGCACCGCTTTTGCTCGAAATTAATTGAAGAAAATAAAACTCACTTAAGAAAACCTTAAATAAATGTGTTTTGTATGTAGCATTTGGTTGAATGGGTTACCTCCAAATTAAAGATAAGCTAAAGCATGTCAAGAGATGACTAGGAAATGTCTGGGTAATTTTCATTTTGACAAACAATGTACTTGCGCCTGGGAATCTGAATCGTCTCTTATGATACTAAAAGACGATGGATGAATGTCTCGATTTTTGCGGAATAAACGTTATCTTAACGAGGGATAACAAGAAAACCGACATAGAAACCATGAAAAAACAGCCCAAAGCAATGAGAGGTAGGTATTCTAATCACATCATCCATTACTTTACGAGTAGTTAAAAGTTTAAATGTATCTCTTAACTAATAAGTGTAATAGTTGACAGTTTTAACAAAGTAATAACGCCTATAACAAGAGTTTGTGGCGCCATCTATGTACGATTCCTCTAATAGCACTAACTCTCAACCAATGAGAAAACCCTGTTGCGAAATATGTATGATCGATGTTTGTGATTTGAAATAATAGAAAGGGAATGCCAGGATAATATGTGTACGATTTATCCTTTGAATGGAAAAAAAAATTAGTGGATGGGTAGATAGATAAATGGAAAGATGTGCTAAATTGATTGCTATTGATTATCGTTAGCAACTGTAATTTCGAATGAAGGGAGGTTAGATTTTTACAAATATATTAAAGCAAGGAACATTACAATCTGTAAAGCGATTCACTTCATTTTAGTTTCCAGTACGCCACAATTACTTGATCTAATGATTTTAAGTAAAAGTGAATTAAAATAAGAATAATTTAAACATAATACTTGTGTTCGTTAATGAAAATAATGTTAGCCTATTTGCCTAACTTCTCTCTTATTAACTGAAGTTCAGTTCAAAGTACTTTCGTATTGAATTCATTTCATTTTTAGTTCTATGTGATTTTTTTTTCTTTTGAGGGCTTTGAGTACAGCTCTCCGCTAGCTGATTGATTACTCTCACGGATGTCACTCAAAATCTTGGACAGAAGTCTCGGACATTTTGTTCCCGCTGTCAAGTCAGCGTGCAGTTTATCATGGGATAGAAATTGTTGTTTTATATATCCAAGACTATTAAAATTAATCAAAAAATTAAATAAATCCTTAAACTACTATTCTGAAAATTGGAAATCGTTAATCCGAGTTGATCCGACATTATTCTATCTTTTAAATATTCGCGTACCACTTTTTGCGAGCAATCTATTTTAATGGAAGGAAAATTATATTGAAGTAAATTGCTCATCTCGGTCTTTCTTTAAAAAACTTCCCTAAAGTCTTCTAGTTAAAGGACGGCAAATTTTTGATTCTGAAGAACATTTTGGTACCAAACATGGCTACTAAATACTTTGTAAAACAAAAAGACAAGAATGATACTCGCCTTTGTTTAGCGGAAGTGGACTACGTCGGCACTGGGTTATAGATCGCTCTCAAATGCTTTTATGAACAATCAGGAACTTTAATAGGGAAAAGGAAAAGTTTATTGACATCGAGAAATTGTAATATTTGGTAAATAACTAGACAAGACATCTCTCTGTACGAGCCAATCCAGGCAAATTGAAAAGCGATTATGGATGTTCCACTCTTGAATAAAAAAAATCTGGTTCTAACGGATATATATGGATAATAACCCGTTCCAATAAGTATTTTGTCTTTTTCCATTTTAGCAAATGTATATATGCTCGAGAACATATATTTTAAAAACAAAATGAAATAAACCTTTCACTTTAAAAAGTGACACATTTTATTGACTCTGTTGCCATGGTCGGATCGAAACAGTGAAAAAGGAAGAAAATAGTGTAAGATTTCATAAAATGGAAAAAAAAAGTTTTGGAACGGGTTTAATGTCGACGTTTTTAATAAGAAATGTTGGCAGAAGAAAATCTTCAAAAAGAAGTAAGACCGACGTAATCTGAACATTTCCATCGCTTGTATGACATAAATAGCTGTCGTAGATGCAACATAATCCAGTCAAAAGTGATGGCAAAAATTAAAAAGGTAGCGAGTAAGTTTTCGTTGGCATATATTTTATGGTCTCCCATACATTCTTTGTATTTGAGATCGTTAAACTGTGATTAGGAATCCGCTTTTCAGTCGCGGGTTCAATGTCCAGGATTTCTGTCCATGTATACTTAATGAAATGCAAGCCCTTCCATTAACGAGTATCTTCATACGTGCTTTACTGTTCAGATATCTCATTTTAAGATCTCAAATAGACGGGCCGGCCTCGTACTCGAATTCCTTGTAGATGTCATTACTTATTAACAGTTTGAATAACGTTCCCTTGATCCAGGATAACAATTGGACTAAAAGTCATAATACATCAGCAAACTTCTCTCATAATTCTTTTGTTATTTGTTGCTACGTGTTTTTAAAGTTATTTTCCTTATTTCCATCATGGTATTCATTCTTTGTTATCGCTGCAGTGAACGAAGCTTTTCAATTAGTTTAAGCGGTGTTGCAGTATTGATTTGGATGTCCAATTGGCTGATTGTGTTTTAAGTATCTTATAATCCATCAAGACGATTAAATAGACCTATGCTCATACAAAACCTTATCATTTAGAAACAGGTGACATATGAACGTACAGTTACTGCGGATCACATTTAACTCTTAAGTCATGAAGTATGGCTAATGCTTTTTACAACATTTGCATGCTACTTACAATTTCCAAACAAATGCCTATTATATTTCTTGAAATCGTTTTGTGATGAATACTGAATACTGCATTGAATAATATAGTATTGAATCCTGGAAACCGATAAATTGTGGTGTAAAGGTTGTGATGCTTGAATTACAACGTCAGACTTCAAGCCAAAACCTGAATAAAGTACAACTTTTATGAAACAGTATAAAACAATTTGAATCTGGGAATGTACAATGTACTGTGCAGTACACTTTTAGCTATGCTATTGTTGATTGTTGATATTTACAATTAGATAACATAAAAGAAGAAACAAACAAACAAACAAACAAACAAAAACGACAGAAATTTTCGCTGATTGCAAAGGAAGTGAGAGGCCTGATGTCGATTCGAATTTTAAAATGGTTTTCTTGGCTCTTATTTATAGGCGATAATACGAATGATTATTGATAATCTGAGGAAAGGGAAAGTCAACAGGGGAAAATGTTACGTTTTATGCCTTTTTCATCTAATGATATTTATGTGAAATAACTCTGAATAAGTTAAGAGTATTCTCCCGTTAGAAACTAAATTAATAGTTATCAAACTTATAAAGTCTTGAAAGAAAATGCAATATCAAACTTACCATCGATGTTCGGTTGATCTTTCATTCGCTTAGCAGTACCAAGTCCTTGCACATGCAGTGAACAAAGAAGACACAGTACAGCAAACATCAAAACAAGCACATTTAACAAACTCGCCATTCCTTAAGGTTTTTTATTATCGATGACAATGTTGTGAGGTTTCTTTTGCACAGGTTGAGAGATGTTTGAGGTCAGTTATAAGTGATACAAGGTAACTACCTCAAGGTTTATATATTCCACTTTATACAAGGTTAACATCAACAACCCTTAATAATATACCCAAGACAAAATGATGACTAATTGTCTTTTACTGATTATAAACCACAACAACTAATAATTAATATCACAATATTCAATACAAGATTTCGAATATAAAAGATGTTAGCTTCTTCGAAATATAAACTGGCAAGAAATCAAGACAAAAAACAAGGATAAAGGAATAATGGTCTAGTGGTTTTGGTTGTAATTGAGAGATCATTGAATTATTATGGCTACTTTATTCACACACACCTTTTATCTTTTCTTTTGTACATCTCTAACCAATAAAGATAGGATCTCCAATTCCACATCAATTTCATTTTCCGTCATAAACAAGTATTAATAATTGATTGGAAATTAAAGTGATTTTTACACGGCATTCTTGATGGCGGTTGATGATAAACAGCTTATTGGAAGACAGATTCGTGATTTTGTTCTCCACAGTAAAATTTTTCTGTGATTTTTGTCGTTCTTGAACTAGTAACTTGTTTACCTGCAAAAAACGATATCAAAAAGACTTAGATGAAACAGCATAAATAGAACTGCTAAATTAATAAAAATAAAAGGCATAGTATTAATAGAGTTTTTAATTCTATTTTCCGACAGTTATTGTAATGCACCAAGAAGACGTTCCTAACCTATCGGACCGCAGCCCACGCATAATTAGAGTATTCGCTTGAAGCAAATTCCAATCGATTGAACATTTTAGCAATAAAAACCTAGAGTTGAATCAATTATCAGTAAAATACCGATAAGCAAGGCAAGCAAAGCTTTTTATTTATTTTGACACAAATGCCTCGAGTGTTTGTACATTAGATGTCTTTTTATATGTATTTAATGCGAATTATCCTTTCAAAAACGAAAATATTTCTCTGATTTTTAGTCCATTTGCCTCATGTAATCCAATCGCCTTTAAATTGAGAACCAAATACTTTTTTAGATTAGTTGTCATATATATATATATATATATACACACATGCTTGTACGCCATATCATCATAAACATTTCCCACCATTTTTTTTTTCTGTTACATTGTTCTCTCTACAAACATTTTCTGTCTTGTTTCCATCTTCTTGCTTTTCTCTATTTCCCCAATTCATATTCTCTTTCAACATATGTTTCTCACTTATTTCTTTATCGTCTTTATCAGAAAATAATTTTCCAAAAGGTTAAACAATGTTGGCGAATCATTGGAGTATGATTGACATTTCTGTATAGCTAACAACTGACATAAACTCTGACATTTCAAACAAACAACAGTGTGAGATCTTTTACTCCTGTCCAAAATGTTAGTCCAAGATGATAGGTGTTAGATGTAACTATCTCAAAGTTTAAACAGCAAGCAAAATATAAAATAAACGAGCAGAAAGATTTTTTTATCTGATAAATGTTTCGAAACCAAACCTTGGAAAATAGTAATAATAATAGAATTCAAATTGTGATATAGATATATATTTCTATTTTAGTTAGAATTGAAAATATCTCTTATAAGTATTATTTTGCAAGGTTTTTTTTATATATATAATTTACTCAGAACCAAATTTAGTGTTAAGAGATGTCCTTTAGTCTTGAACTTAAATCCTAAAGCGAAATTGGAAGTCAGTTTCTTTATTTTAAAGGTAAACCAATGAAACGTTTATCGAATAGGAATTCTAATATCGTACATTGATAGAATAAAATTTTCCCGCTTTAAAATGTAACCACGGTAATTTGTTGACACAGATGCTATCACAGCACTGACGTATGCTTGTCCCTCACCTGGCGAGCTCAAGCCGTTCTGAGGTTAAATTCAATCAAGAAATTCCTTACTGCTCCAAAAGAGCACTAAGTAGGCTTTTATGTCATCCACTTAAAGCATTAAAACTAAACTGGGTACTCCACTCCATTAACAGCTCATGGCTCGGTATCTAACACAATTGAACGTTCATCATTGTCCACTTTTGTCGGCTCGGAAGTAAAGATCTTTTAGGTCAATAAAAAAGTAATAAGATTAGTGATAATTAAGATCATGATTTTATTGTTAATTAGAAAAGAACAATTTAAATTACATATAATTTCAATGATGCAGAGATTATAATAATAAAACGAACTATAATTATTTCTAACCACGTTTTGTTTTGAATTAAGAAACTAAAACACTTTTTATTTTAAATTAAGTTTCGTTTTTTACCACCATCCTGTACTTACACACTAGTCAAGGTTGCACTGCCTACTGAACATTTTTAAGTCATACTGTTTAGGGAGTCGAAATTCAAATCGAATAAAATTTTAACCGTTTGTTCGTTACATGGTGATAATTTTTGGTTAAAAAGTTTTACAAATTTTGATTTTCCTATTTGCAAAACCAATAAAGTACTTTTCTAATTTTTGTTTGAGCTTTTTTCCCAAAAAATTTAAAAGAAATATAGGGTTCAGTGCAGTGTAAACTTTGATTTTGGAAGTCCAAAAAATGCCTGGTCGGTACTAGAATTTATGTTATATTAAAAACATTAGAAATTTTAATTCAGTCTTTAGTCCTTGTGTCTGGCCGAATTAGACTCGTATTTTCCTGCCCTTGTAAAACTGTTGAAAAAAAATTTTTTTGATTAGATACGAAGATTCTTCGCTTAAATAATTAGCACCGTTGTCTGAGTATCTCAGCTTTATTAAATTTGTACTATTTGATATAATTTAATTTGATTTAACTACATAATTTTTCCCTTAGTTTTTTACGACTCCGATGAAGGACAAGCACTCAAAACGTCAGTGAGGGAAATTAGATATTATATTAGGAAAAAAGTTAGTTTTAGTCTTAAAGAAAAGATAAAAAGGAAAAAAAAAATTTTTTTTTCGGATTTAATATTTTTATAGTCTTTCAAAATAGAAGAAAAAAGTACCTCTTTTTTGACAGGATTTTGCTTTAATTTTCAATTTTTCACCCTTTGTACCAAGAATTTATCGTTCAGTTTCAATTTACATTTCTTGGCCAAAAAATTTGGTTTTGCATGCAGTTCTTTGTCAGTTGTATAAGCATTGAAAAATATTTAAACCATACGTTTTTTTTAAGTAGAGTTTTTTATTGTTTAAAACCTGCGTTCTTTATCGAAAAATGCTTTTTATTCTGACTTTCTTATGAAGTTGTTTTTACAAAAGCTTGCAAAAATTGCTTACACCAACCATCTCAACGCCAAAACGAGCACGATTAAGCCCCTTTAGCTTCTTATACAAAATGGTTTTTAAAAATGTTTATTGCAGGATCTATGAACCTCAACTACCTTAATCCTGAGGACTGTGCAATGGAATAACCCAGCTGACACAATGAATAGCTCTAGGTTATTTGCTGTATGACTTAATTTTAAAATAGTTATCGTAACAGTCGATGTAAATTACCACTAGTTGCTACCGTAACATAACCCACGGCTTTTTTTTTTTTTTTTTTTTTTTAAAGCTTTTTTGTGATTTAGTGATGAAATTATAGATAAGTAATAAAAATGGTAAAATGCCGCTTATTAAGTTTTACCACTACTTTAAACGCGGCGCCAGCTTGTCTTGCGTGAAAGAGGTTCGTGTACTTTACTGAAATACTTTGGAAAATATTTATCGAGCCCTAAAACAACCACAGGGCTTAATGATCTATGTCAGGGCATGGTTAACTAAGATCGAACCCTGCATAAACAACCGCAAGGCTAACTCACAGATCAAACCCCGCTCAAACAACCACGAGGCTGATCTAAGTCAGGGCATGGCTAACTCACATCGTATTGGAATTTAGAATGTTGATATTTGGGGAGGAAGGAAATCCTCAAAACCTTGAGAAATACTTTCGAAGCAAGGGGGAGAACCAACAAACTACATCCATAAAGGAATCGAACCCTAGTCGAACACTAGACGTCAGCGTTAACTGCGCATTCTGACTATACTTTCCTAACTATACTTAATATACTATATACTATGTATTTTAAGCATTTGAGCATAAAATAGAAGGCTCAATACGCATAAAATAAAAGACTCAATACTAAAACTGAAATAATACAAGGGGAGGCCTTTTTCGCCATTCGTGACATGCATATATGTTAACTGCTCGGCTGTTAGCGTAATAGAATGAATAAAGAGAAAACAGTTTATAAGCCCTTGGCGGGAATCGAACCCCACATCTTCGGTTTACTAGTCCGACGTGTTAACCACTACACTACAAGG
>JANTNT010076988.1:0-11593 GCA_024752375.1 Entacmaea quadricolor | reverse complement strand
ACATGTGAGTTTGAGTGTTGTATGTTGTAAATACTGAATGTAGTGGTAGTGTGTGTGGAGCGAACCCAACGGAAGAGGCCCTTAGGGGAAGTTGTGGTTGTAAAATATGAGTTTATGAGTTTGAGTTTATGCAGAGGTCATTTTCTGTTCTTAAAGAGATGAACTTGGCGAAGGAAGGTGCGCATTTTTTTTTTATTTCCTTGACAGCTCTCTGTTATTAGAAAGGGAAAAACAGTAACCTCTGTTTGAGTACAAATGTGCCCTTCCTCTTCTCATCTCTATTCCCTTCTCTCCAAGAGAAAATGAGATAAGAGAAGGAATCCCTGGTACCCTATCATATCATCCTTTCGTGCTATTTTTAGAGCAAGAATTTACCTTTAGTTCGGTTACCACGCCCGCGCGGCCACCGATCTGACAAATCATGTTCCGTTTCCAAGATAAATACGAATCTAAAAATAGAACGAAAGGCTGATATGATGGATAAAGAACCTCGTACCAGGGATTCCTTCTCTTACCTCATTTTCTCTTGCTTCTCTCCCCTTCCCTTCCTTTCCCTTCTCTCTTTTCCTTTCTTTTCCTTTCTTTTTTTCTCTTTTCATCGAAAGTTAAACTTTTCCTTTTTCTATACTACGTTTTAGGATTTCACGTGAATTTGAAGATGAGCATCTTCACGGTTTTTGACAGCCATTATTCTGATGAAGGCTGTCACTAGAAAAGCCAAAACGTCAATTCGACCAATGTTACGCGTGAAAACCGCAAAACTGTTATTATAAGATTTCCCTTTTTCTGCTTCTCTTGATAGACGTATTTAGTGTGGAAGAACGACGTTGCTGCAGAAGTCCCACGAGAAGTCAAGTCAGCTCCTGTTAATATTCTGCAATCTAATAAACACCGATGGTTTTCTACTACTTATAATACAACGTTTCAAGGGAAAAGCCTTGGTTAGTGTTCAATCATTTGTCGCTTATTTACTCGTCGATTGACAATGTTTGAAGGCCAAAACAGTAAGGCCTTAGAAGAAACACTTAAGAAGAATGCAGTAACTGTGACATCCTCTGATACCCAGGACGCTGATGAAGGGGGGAGGGGTGAGAATGCTTACACGATTGCAAAATGGAAAAGTAAAGAAAAGGACAATTATTCGCCCATTTCGTTGAGAAAAACTTCAATATAAAATACAAAAAAATTGCTACATATCTAAAAGATTTAAAAGAGATGTTAAATTTTAAAATCATGTTTTTAACACGGAACTTTCATTCTACAGTTCCACAAAACTACAAACCCTATAACCCATGGAAACCTGACCGATTTAGACCTGACTCAAAAGGTAAGATATCTTTGTAAAGGCAAGGTTCTGGACCGGCATTGATTGAATCTGAATTCCATCAGCCTTATGCCTGCAATATTGGATTATTTTCCTACAAATATTTTATACAATTGTCTACTTATCGTTATTCACAGCCCAGACTCCCGCGCTACAATGGCAATCCACTACAACGCATGATTTCAGGGGAGGCCTTGGTAAACCTTCGACGACTGAAAGGTTAGAGAAACCTCAAGAATGTCAAAATATTTGATTAGAAATAGTTTAAGTAACATAATTTTTGATGTTTTATGGATAAATTTATCACTCATCCGATATAAAAATATTTTCAGTTTGTATTGTATCTTACTCTTTTGATAATATAAATACTGAACGAATCTCGCCTGCAATGCAGGCCTTTGGCGAAATTCTTCCGGAAGCCCTCCACGTACGAGGACTTTGAGTTGTAACATTGTTTTGTTTGTATCATTTTAGACCATATGACATGTCATGGAGTAACCTCAGTATGTGATGTCAACCAATGCTGAAAGAATGAAGTTAAATAATCTGAGCAGGTGCTCACACGATCATATACTCTGGTCTTGAGGATGTTTTGATGACGAAGAAAGTTTGATATTTTCAAAACTTTTTGCTGCACAATCTAATTTTTGAAAAAGGAATAATCCATTGAGAATGTTCATTGCCGCACGTTCTTCCAAAATTTACTTGATTGAATCGACACATCTGAAGTGGGATATCTGAAGCCAAGGAGGGATGGAGTGTTCTTTTCTTTAATAAAGAGAAAGTTTCCCAGTTCATACTTGTTCGACATGGAAACAATTATCTTTAATGTAGGTATTGGGCCTGAAAACTGAGAAGAAACAAAACGAAAAACAATCGTTCCTCTTGGTTTCAGATTTTCCATTTAAGATCCCCACCGACGGACTGTTTCTATTTTAAAATAGGTGTATTTTGTTGAGTTGAATTAGGAACATACCTCAAAAAAGAAAGCTTCATGGCACAGAATTCTACATTACACTTCAACGTCTGTTTCAGAAATAAAATTGTCAGATTTCCACAAGTTTTAGAAAGACAGTTATAACTGAACATTTTTTCAAAGTAGTAATTATAAGATTTTAAATTAATACTAATAAATTTATTTGCACAGTTTTAGATCATTCCGCCATGTATTCGGTTCCTTTCTTTGTTTACTTTGTATACATCAGTCATTGTCATCTCAAAAGGGTTGTCATTATAACAAATACATAAAGATCGAAATACCCGTAACTACACAACTGATTTATGAAACTGAACTTCAATAAATGCGTCGTTTTTATCCCAGTACTTTGCCGTCGCCATGCAACTGCAACGCATTACTTTCTCTTTCAAAAAAATTGAGAGACAAGTTGCAAGAAAGTGAAAAAAAAACAATTGTTTTATCATTAATTTGTAATGTGTTATTATTGCGAGATAACGCTTCTTTTAGTCTTGTTGTATTTGTATATGACAGGGTCTATATAAAATAATTATGATAACATTATGAAGTCGAGAGATTTTAAGACCAGTTTTACATAGGGTGAATGAACCTATAGGTTATTTCTTTAAATAATTCTAACAGAAAGAAATTGTATGTTTTACTGAAACGAAAGCTTTACATTTGGATTAATATTAAACAATTGAATGGGAACTAAACGTTTGTATAAATGAGTCCTGGCTATTGAAAGACTGAAGAATCCATGAGCCAATGAAGTAAGTCGTGTGACTGTGTTGAACCTGGAGATCTTGGTCCTCATCCTGTTAGCAGTTAATAAATTTAGGAAGGTGATTTTAAAAAATCTTAACAACTACCTAAACGATTGAGTCGGATGGTTTCAACTGGAAATATAAATAGAAGGCAGACGAATTTGGTTTGAGAATTGTTGTATCCAATGAGGTACGTTTTGTCGGTGTTGTGTGTAAACTTGCCAAACATTGGCTTGGGACTTTAAAAATAGCAAAATTGACACCTATTATGAAAGAACCTCTCAACAGCGCGAACAAATGAAAATTGAGTTGATTTGTTTTTTAATTAAAAAGCAAAGAATATTTTGCTTAATCTATTCATATCTAATACTGAGAAAACAAAGCTATTTAAATTTACAAAGCTATTAAATTTCTTCTTGAAACAAAAGAGTCCAGTCCCTTACATGTGCATTGAGCCGTCCTACTTAATAATATTAACTATGGTTCAATACAACAGCTTGTAATCCCAGGTAAACCAAGGTTTATTAGAATTTAAAACAACCCAATATTCTGATAACAGAGACCAAAAGGTCGTTTGACTGAGAAACAAGTTCTCGCCTAGTTGCTTGTATTTAAGAAATCAAAAATGGTGTTGCAGTAGGTTTTCAAATTCACAGTGGTTTAGATGGCCTTTATTGAAGTGCTGTTGTCAAGGAAGCAGTAAGAAGGAACTTCAATATGCACAAGATCCAATCATCGACCAGTAACTATGTCTTCTCAGAAGAAGTCAACGACCACTGTAAGTTTTCATAACACATAGTTAACACGTTTCTTTAAGAGAGGAGTAAATATGAAAACTGTGTCTCATTCTTCGGTAGTATCTTGAACAATAAGAGCTATCCAAAGCTTTAACGAGGTTGTTTAGCTGACTGAGCAAATACATCGATTACATGTACATTTTCGTTAATTTAATTCATTTGTAACTAAAATTTATACTCTAAAATATAAAGTATAACTTGTTGAATCAATGGAACATTAATACTCGTGGAAAACTTTAGCAGCTTTTTAAAACAGTAAGCGCTTCGGACTGATGGAAATTAGACTTGTCGTCTCTACAGTTTTAATTTGTTTGTCTGTATTTATACAAAGCAAATTTGACTTTGAAAAGACTTGCTGATTACATGTTCACTAAGCCAACATCGGTAAAGGAGCGTCCAGAAGATTTTCAGATACAAATCCTAGTTGAAAAAGCTGAAGAACGGATTGCAACTGAAATTACTGTTCACAAAGAATCATTTACCATCGGTAATGGCGCATGTTGCCATGTTTTTGATTGTTCGTCGTTAATGGATAAATCAGTCTTTGCATACAAAATGTTTACACAAATGAAGACTGTAATAAAATCATAACAAAGATAATAATTGCTTCATTTCTGAGAATACATCTGCAGTTTTGCATTATCTTGGTCAATGGTACGGTTCTATCTTGAAATAAAACTTGTGTGCGGGCAAATTATGAAAGTCATGCGCTATTCCAAATTGAGTAAATATCAAGAAGCTTTTTTCACTACCTGCATGTAGTAAACTCAGATAAGACATATTAGGCAAATTTTGATTAACTATACGCTTAATGAAGTAGCGGTCGTTACTATGAGATACGGACAAAAAATCCTCTAGTTGAATTGTGGATAAAATGTTACTTGTGACCGAGCCGGTAAATTCTTTCGGTAGTTTGTGTGTGTATAACTCATTTAATTGGATTAAGGGTAAGCTTCCTTGTTGGAAATTAAACAATTTAATCAATACAGAAGTTTCGTACAATTTGTTTTGTATGTTATTGAATCTTCTCTTTAGAAATAACATTAAACGGAATCCTGATTTTATGGTTACAGATTCCTATATAAAACGCATGGTTGAGTTTTTGCTAATTCCTCTTTCTGTTACAGGATCAATACTATTAATCCACAATCGTTTTCAGGTCTTGTCTCGGATCCTGCTCGACTCCATAAAGATCACACACTAGCTCAGTGCAACATATTTTTATTACAAAATATTATGCTATTTTGGTTACTTATTCTTCATTTAACAAGGACGACACATTTTATAGCTTTCCTAAAACGTTATACTTCAAATTCAAAAAGACTTCATTTTCTCGTTCTCAGAATCGAGATAAGCTAAAACTGATATGTTAAACGTATTTGCCTTTAGTTATATAAGTTTAAAAGAGGTATTTATAAACTTAGAAATGTGCTAAACATTTCCATAGCAACATTCTTTGATTCAATTTGAATGGATTACAGGTTTTAGCAAAATGGAACGAGTATGTTTTACGGACGTTAGTTTTTCAGAGTCTAAGAGGTTTATGGTTAAAGTTTGTGGCAGTTTTACCACGAAAATCAAAATTTTTATTTCGTGAAAATATCATGAAAAGTAGGAAAGACTACAAGTTTCGTTGACATGACAACAAGATTTTTTTTATTATTCAGACTTTAGAGGAATAACATGAGAAAGACGAACAGAAAAGCAATACTGAAAAAAATGGCACATGTAAGAACCCTTAAGTGTTCCCTTAAATCCCTTAACCCTTAAATTAACTGCAAAGTATGTACATATTAATTATGGATTAAAGTTCCGCGTGATAATGAGCAAGCAATTGTCAGAGATGATTTAGGAATAAACAAGAAACCGTTGTCATGTTTGATGTAGTCTTGTTCAAACGTGACTTTAATATTATTGGTCTGTAGATCCAAGACTAACGAGGAAAAGATCTGTTATACAGAATATTGGTACTACGTCAACTCCTCACCCAACCCCTATCACTGGGAGGTTTAGCAGAAGGAACACTAAGTGGTGCCTCATTGCTGAGAGGATTCATGTAAGTATGATACTAAGAATAAGGCCTGATAATCTTTGAAAACGGCCGCAACTTTAAGCGTCTTTAGGCATCCCAATGTAAACATTGTAAACTGCTCGAAACTTTAACAAATAGGTGATTTAAGGTATTACAGGTTATAAGGCTTGAAACATCACTTTATTTGAACAAAAAAGAAAGTGGGGGAAAATTAAATGATACAGACTGAAGATGGACCAAGTCGACACCGACCAAAGCGTCTTGTGAGATCATAATGTCATCATTAATTAAAATCACTATAAGTAAAAAACACTCAATTTAAAAATGTTTAACCTTATTGTACCTTCCAGACCTTTTAAGCCGAATTTTCTATCTGATTTTCCGAATATATATGATGGTGCTTTGGTTTTGATCTAATCTGAATATGGCTGGCAGTTGTATTCTTCCCAAAATAGGCTTTTCAGTAGAGTATTTTCCAGTAAAGGGAAACGTACGTTAACGTGACTCTTCTCGGAACCAATCAGAAAACCAGAACACGAACACCACCCAATCACAATGGTTGAATACAGAAGCAACTTAAGAGTCACGATACAGTAAGTTTCCAATCCTTTCTGATTCGTTATGGTAATTGTTTTCTGTCACAGACAGGAGAATTCATGAAGAGGCACAAAATAAGACCCCAGCGACAGTCGGTGGGTAGCATAGCCTTACGAATGATGACAACACGACGCTCTGACCCAAAACTACTAGACCAAGAAATCAAGAAGTTACGCAAACTACAAGAACAGAGGCAGAGGAAAGAAAGTAGAGCGTTGGAAGAAGAGAGAGAAATTGCAAGAAAGATTAGGAATCGGGAAATACTGGAAGGGATGAGATCTCTTCCGGAGTCAGGATCATCCAGGAAGATCACCTTGATAGATAAACAAGGAAACAAGTTCACGGTAAGCCTCACTTAAAAAAGGTTTGGGTAATAGTGCCTTCCCCCATAATTGAAAAAGATACTTTAAAGAAATTCAATGTAACCCCCCCTGGCCCCCAAGGTAAGAGCTTCTCTATGCCACTGGGTACAGTTGGTACATGTGCGGATTCCAAAAATATATATATATATATATGAATTCCAGATTTTTTAATTCCCTCCATTAACACGAAGGGGAGATATCACAGTAGCTAGAGTTACATGTGGGAAGTCCTGAAATCACGAGACAAGCCGCCATAGGCGTCGGAGCTGTGGGGGCTGGGGGGGTCTCTAGCACCCCCTCCCACTTTTTGGGCATTTCAAAAAATCTAACTTCATCTCTTCTTATATAACAAAAGCAAATAAACTGTCGAGACAGCACTGCCATAGTATTACCGGTACGCCAAAAAAGGAAGGGGGTCAATGCCGGCCTATATTTGATGGAAAAGAGGTTATAATAATGTAAATGTATTTGCTGAAATACTCAAAATTTTGTGTTCAATTCAATTCTATAAAGAAAATTCGAAATTTCATTTCGAGAATGAAACAAGCCTTGCTTCGTTTGCACAAAAAAAAATATTGGCCAAAAAGGTCTCAAAGATTTCCTCGCTTCGCTCACACAAAATATGAGAAAATGTCTTTTGAAATCAGCAGGGTATTGCTAATTTTCAGCTTTAACCCGGGAGGGGGGGTTGCACAGGGAGGTTTAAGTTAACTTTAAGCCATGGTACGGTGGACTCATTTTAGAACCCCCTCCTGCATTAATTATTGTGCAGTCCATACACAATACATAACAAGACAAAGTAGACCGGAACATTGCATCGCCAAAACGTTCCTTCAGGTGAATAACCAACGCAAGTTCCATTTTGGATCTTTCAAGTGAAAATCACTCGAGTGAAAATAAAGGCTGTCTTCAAGTAATGACGTCACAAAAACTTTTTTTGGGGATTCCAGCCCCCCCCCCCCCCACTTTTCAAACCGCTGCGCCGCCTATGGCCGTTATGTAAATATTTTGTTCGCAGTCATTAAAAAGGTCATTGGAGGCACCCCATTCCATCCCCAAACCCTATCCACGCACCAACTCATGCGAGTACAAACACTTTTAAATTCCACGGTTTAGGATTCACTAATTCCTGTGGGTAAATCATTTCTTGTAAAAACGATTTTGCAGTGCAGTGAATGCTGCTGAAGTACGTCTAAACAGCTCGGGCTTTTAATTGCATTTCAAAACTAGGAGAAAATGTATTCGTGGATTTGACTATTACCCCTTTTGTAACGCTGACTATCTGCGGGTTAAGGTTTGTGTGGAGACGAAACATGGTTCCCCCAATATTTTAAGTGTGCATGAAGATAAAATAAAAGCAAAGAACCTTAAATATCCAACATATTATACTCGTACCGACCCAGTTAACGAACGTTTTTATTATGTCTTGTCCACATGTTTTAAATTTGCTTGTCATTTGCCTCGCTATACGCGGACATTTTCCCTTAAAATTCCAAATCTGTATTACAGTATTTGCCTTCTTTCTGTAGTTATGCTCGTTAATGACCCATTAGATAAGTTCCCCGTTGACTTTAGCAAAACACATTTCGGTATTAAAATTAACCTTTATTTGGCATTATATACCCTATTAGACACAAGTATGCTGTTAATTGCATCACTATAGCAACGACATCCATGTCGTTTACTGTCTATTTTTAGGTTCTCTCAAATGAACAGATGATCTAGTCTCTTGAATGGAATATTTTCGGATATTGTCAAAGCTTTTAACAAATTCCTCTCATGATATTAATAGCTGACTCTAGAACATTGTTTATAGCTATTTTCAAAGTTTCGACTGCCTTAGCGTCTTTAATCCGGCAAGCAAGTAACTAAAGTATTATGAAGCTTATTATTCGGAGCTAAATCATAATCGGCAATCCACCCACTGAATTAATTTCAAAAGGAGGGGATTATAAAAAAAAATGCTCCCAAAAAACTGTATTATCATGTTATTAAAAAAGTGCTTATGCTAAGTCAGTCCAAACAATGCCAAATGTCACAAGCAGGCCTTGGACACTGGAATGACGTAGATGGTGTTTATCTGAGAATTAGAAAGCTGTAATCTACGACGTCTTACTTCAAAGCCTGCAACATTGGCTTGAGTTTGTTTGGGTAAAGACTGAGTTTGTTTACAAGGTGAAGCGTAGCTAGGAATAGTGTGTACTGCATTCCAGTGGATCATTCTGACTTTAGCAACGGAGAAAAATACATCAAACACTGTACAGTAATTTCAATTGATTATAAAATCATGACATAAAACACGAATTCACCATAAGTCATCACGTGTAGGAGTCTAAGCTTGTAAAGGCTAAACGACTATCAAAGATATTCAAGAATTCAACTAATTGTCCTTAGACAAAAGTTGTTGATTTGAGAAGCCATATGTTGTTGTGAAGTTAACGTTGTGACAGTACCGTGACTCCTACAAACCCAACAGTTTGTCCATAAAAGGCCCTACTACTCCAGATAAAGCAACATCTTTCAAGTCATTGGTGTGACCTCGTTATTGATACACATAGACACACACTGCGCGTGTTACCACCGAGTCAAAAAGACTGCAGATTGCGTTGGTGTACTTAACTAACGTTGGATTATAAGATTTCTTTTGCTTTCCGATACTGTATCCGGGTTTAGTTGGACAACGAGGTCATGTGTTTCTGGGACAGTTAGTTATAGCAAGCGAATGAAGCTAAATAGCCAGGAAATTACAATCTTGAGCTTGTTTTTCTTAACATGAAACGAAAACCTTTCCAAGTAATCTTCAGACGGTTATTTGAGGTGCTTCATGAGTCTGTAAGCAATATTAAATGGTAATTACTGCTCAAAACCAAAGATGAAAATGGAGACGTTCAGGCTAAATTCGGAGACTAGCTCATCGTTTTTGACCCAAAGACAAGTTACAAGCAAAATCATGACAATTCCCTTACCGAAAGTCGAAAGCTTGACGGACAACAACAACAACCAAACAGAAACGGACACCATTGATGCAGCAACAGTAAAATCAATGTATAAAAAATATAGCACTAGCGAAATGAAAATATCGGCGTTTGTAATGAAGAATTTTCATTACTCAAACTCGACACTTGCTACTGAAATTAAGGAGAAATCCTGTTTAAGAAATCGTCTACCAGACTTTTCACCCAAAAACAAACCCCTGGTTGGGAGTAAGTTGTTTTTTCATGGGTCATTCCATGATAAGCCTCGAAAGAGGAGAGCTCGGTGTCGCGGGACTACTTTTCCGCAGGACGAGGGCCATGACACAGATCGTCTGCCAACAAATGGCCTGGAAAGAGCAAGAAGTTTGTGTTTTGAGAAGGACAGCGTCTTGAGAGCAAGAATTAATAGTTTAAATCGAGATATACAAAGTGAAGGAAGAATGAGAAGAAGAATAAGTAAAGGTTACACAGAAAGAGTACGAAGAAAAAGAAGTAAAGATTATGTTGTACAGGAAGGTGCCAGCAAGGAGTCGACTCCGAATCACCAAGGGTCGTTTATCGAGGAGGAGGAAATAGACAACACACACGAAGAAAAGTGCTTTAAAAATGTAGAACTGCCTAAACAACGACGGGTTAGTCAGAAATAAATATCGACTTGGAATATAATACGAGGATAGTTTCCATTTTTTGCAATTAAGTGCTCTTGCAATCGATAAATATCGTAATTTGAAGTTAAACTGTAATAAAACATGATAGTAGATAAGAATATACTATAATTTTGGTAAATTGGAATTCATTAATCGTTGTGTTCCACAGCGTCGCTATTAATTAGTGTCAATTACGGCTAGGAAGCGATAATTAACTGGTGATAATTGATTTAGTTATTTCCACAGTTAATCAAAAAGGTTGGCTTTTAATTGGTCGCAGTAATATAGAATTAATTGAAAGTAAATGCACATTTGAAATTTAATTTGAAAAGGTATTTCACAATCTGGCAATGTGAGTAATGACTTACAAACATTTGTAAACTGATCTCTGATGCCATGTGTCCGCTGTACTTCGCCAAGGGAACGGGCAAGGCTAATTAATCAAAAAAATTTAATGAAATATTTTAAAAATTCACTCAGTAATCACGGGTAAAGTTTAGATTGTTGGAATTTAAAAGTAATTAATTTCATTCTTTTATTTCAGCCAATTGAAAGATTTCAGAAGATTGTTCGCCTTCTTTGTTTCTTGCTCAAGATTAAATTCAGAATAGAGAGGTAAACGAGTTCACTTTTTTAATTTGCAGGTTTGGTTTATTTAGAAAAGCATGATATTAAATCAGTTATGTATGATTCTATTACATGTATTAACTTGTTTTGTTACCTGAATAACATATTCTGAATAAATTCGTTTTCAAATTTATCCGACGTTGTGTAGACGGTGCCTAAGACAGCAACGAATAATGACAGCTCATCTGATTCTTTTTTCAAAACAATAGCTTAATTGGTTCTTTTTCTCTGCATTTGTCTTTTGTTGCATTGTTTTTGTTTGTCGCATCCGATGCGCAAAGATGTTGCTAACGGTGCTGTTCAGCCTTACGGTCCCTATAGCACAGGCTACAAATGACTACCCCACTGATTCTGTACCGTTATTCACAACTGGGGGGGGGGGGATAGTGGCATTATTGACCCGCCGCCCGGATAGCTCAGTTGGAAAAGCGCCGGTCTTAAAATAACTGAGGAGAAAGTGCTGTCTTTGTAATAATATCTGCAAATGGTTAGACTTTCAAGTCTTCTCGG
>JANTNT010076877.1:0-11596 GCA_024752375.1 Entacmaea quadricolor | reverse complement strand
CAGGAGAAAAAATAAAACGGAGAAACTGAAGAGAAACCTCAACTCGTGCCCCCGGCCGTAGGCCTGGGCACGAGTAATGACTTTGGCTGAAGAAATACATCAAATTTACAAGATATAATAATCATAAGAATTTGCATTAATAATACATTACAGAGAATCTAACGTCAGGTATTGATATAATTAAAAATGACAGTGTCTTTGAAGGCTAGACCCTCTTTGAATAAATGAGTTGCTGTTTCTATTTGTGCATGGCACAGGCACTAGTACCCGCTGCGTGCGGCAAAGAGCATAAGAGTGTGGCACTTCTCCAATAAACCTTCTGCATGGATGACATTCATTATCCATGATGTCTTGGAACGCTTTAGCAGTGTGTAAGTCTCTCCTTGCCTCAAGACTCTCTAGTGTGTCCCTGGAGAGGCCGATGACATCCATGGCGTGGTTCTGAACATGCTGCAATTCCTTTGCCAGGGTAGTTAGGCATCCCGCCCCAAATTGGTGAGGCATACTCAAGAAGAGGGCATATTTTAGTAATGTATGTTGTCACACCAATATCAGAAGGAAGGTTTGCTTTGCGGCACACATGGAGAAAATGAAGTCGTTTGCTTGTTCTAGCTATAAGATCTTCGACATGTGTATTCCATTTTAGATCGCTTTGAATATGGACACCAAGCAGCTTGAATGACTCAACTCTGTCTATCTGATCATTCTTAATTTCCATCTGGTTTGGAACATGTGCCTGTTGCAATTTCCAAAAACTAATCCACATTTCTTTAGTCTTTTTGGCATTTATCTCCATTTTGTTTCGAGTTGCCCACACCTCCAAATTGTCCGTTACTTCTTGCATGTGACTATCACCATCAGTGTGGACAAGTTCATACAGGGTACAATCATTTGCGTACTTACAGGTACTAATAGGGACTCCCAGGAGACAGCTGTCATCAATATCGTTGACAAATATATTGAACAGGGTAAGTGAAATGACTTCCTCCGGAGGAACTCCAGCTACAACTTTACCAACTCTAGAGACTACACCGGGAAGCTTGACTTGAAGTGTTCTATTCGAGAGATAACTTTGAACCCATTTCCAAAAGCTGCGAGAGATATCCATTGAAGCCAACTTTTCAATGGAAAATTTCAAAACTTGGCTAAATACTTTGTGCATAACTTTTAGCATTCTGAAGTTAATTCACAAATACAGAAGTTTACAACTTTGTTATGTAATTTCCCACAAATTTGTTAATTTGAGAGAACCAAGGATATATCCATACCATGTATAACTCACATAATTATATATAGTTTTAGAAAGTTAACAACCATGCCTTAAGTTTTTTTCAAAGTATCTTCTATTGCTAAATTGAACTTGATTCTATTGAATTACAGAATTTATGCTGGAAGTAAGTTTAAAATTTGCCAACAAAGTTTGTTGTGAAGTTCCAAAGTCATGCTTCAACTTCAGAATTTGGGAAGAATTATTTGGAACCACTCATCAAAAGTAGTGTGAAATGCACTGTAATTTCTCATGTTTTCAAATTGAAACTACTTATAGATCCAAAACATGCTAACTCTAGCTAGTATTGTAGATAATCTTTGACTTGTTGAATTTTGCTTTGCAAGATTTACAAACTTTGCAGCAAATAACTGTACCAGGACTCACTAGAACCATTGGAATGTATAATTTTTAAGCATATCTTGTGTTTTGTTTATTATAGGAGATAGAGCAAGCAAAAATGGATCTTACAAATAAAGGTTTCAAGTTCAATTGAAGAAATACAAAGTATCTTAAAATGGATCAGATATACTGCAAAATTGCCTAAATAAGCTCCTTAAAAATTAAAGTATATTTTATTGTATATACAATACTAGAAATAAAAAGTTTATCAATCCTAGTGTTTTTTCCACAATTTCAAACAAATCCAGACTTTATAAAGGTATTTACCACAAAAAAGGCAACAAACATTGCATTCTAGTAATAATTTAATAGTTCCATTCAGCTTTGTAAAACATGGTAAGGGGATTATTGTTGGCAGTATGTACAATTGGTACCAATCGGAATAAACCCTTTAACAGTATCACAAATCCTGCATTCTGATTGGCTACTCTATGGTAGGTCTAATTAGCGGTTATTCCACGAAATTGAGTCGTACATGAGCTGATAGCCAACAAGGCATGTAGCACCGAGTTGGCTATCAGCCATGTTTGATGAGATTGAAGATTGAGTGGAATAATTGTTTTATAATTACAGACAACCACTGGATCAAGAGAAATAAAAAAATATTTAAGTAAAGTCTGTATTTGGCCTTCGAAAGTTCACTGTAGCATTTGGTCATTTTGTTGATCTCTCTCTAGTCACGGTATATCAACTAATAGCCTAGTAGTGGAGTAGCCAATCAGAGTGCATGCTTGCTTGCTCACATCCACATATTGTTAATTGTATACCAGAGTGGTTTTCATAAACCTGTGAAACTCTTTAGTGTCCTATGCTTCATTACACTCAAATTCTTTTGTTTTTTATTGTATTTATCTGACTATTACACTTTATTTCATGGGTTAATGAAAACCACTATTGAAGTATGGTCATCCATTCATGTAAGAACATAACAGTTATGAAAATGGAATACAACAGGCCTGAAGTGTCTATATTTTCTATATACCTAGTTCATAAATATTCTATAATCCCTATCAGTTTATTTTAAAAAATAAAAATATTCCTAAGCTTGTGAACTTTGTACAGGTGGATGTAGCAAAGGTAGTGGTACATTTCCTGTCACATTAACTAAGCGATTATAACTAGAAATAGTTTCTACTACACTTCAATTCCCACAAACAATTTTAAGTCAAAACATCATGTGAAGTTTTCCATATGCCTCAGCATGAAACTGTCATTCGCAAGAATTGGAATGTATCTCAGAAATGGCCTATTAAGAATTTCAATAATTTGCAAAGAAACATACCTGTAAACTATCTCATGGGTTGAAAAATATTAAAGATTGCCACAAAAATGACAAATTCCACTTCTTTTATCTTTATATCATAAGATAATACATAAACTACAAAGACAGTCTAAGAATTATTTTGTATGTGACAGTCAAATAACAAGTCTGCAAGAACAAAAAGCTTTAAGTTTTATATATCAAGATTCTTGAGTTAAGGTAATTCAGTAGAAATAGAACATAACATTCCAAAAATTAAACAAAAAAGGTTCACCAAGCTCATTTTTGCACTAGATGGGGATAAATTTAACCATTTTTGGTGAGACCAATTCAAATTCAGACAAAGTTCTACTTGAAAAGGTAGCACATAAAGTACTTCTTTAACAATTTACATGATGTAACATCCTCTATTTGCAAATCTCAGGCAAAAAAATTGTGTTTTGAGTTTCAAAGTTTCTAATTTTTGGCAATGTTGTGAGCTCAATCGCAGCAAGTAACAACCCCTTTGCAACTTGCAATGATTTTTCTGCCGTAAACATTACAATGAATTGCAATAAAAACTGGATCATGTAACAGAGCCATAGAAAAAGACCCCACATTTTGCCCTATATATATATATATATATATTTGTAGAATTTGTAAATATATATTATATATTTGTAGAATGTCATTTGAAGCCTTGATACAATACAGTCAATTGAAATATTTGAATTACAAAACAATCTCCTATATGAAGTGATATAGGTAACCAGAAATTCTGAAGTTTTCTTTAAGACACTACAGGTATATTAATTAAACCAGCTAGAGAACTGAGTAAAAATCTCATCCACAATATGCTTGTCCTGCTCTGATTCTGACACATCTTCTTCTCTTATTCTTTTAAGGCACAATTTAAATTCATAGCACAAGTGTTTGTGCTCAAAATAATTTGTGTTACTGAAAATCAAATGTAGCAGGGAAAGGTATTCTGTTCTCAGCTGTGGAAAAAATTAAATTTTATAAAAAAATGTAATGTTATAAATATTATGTGTAACAATTTTTGTATGGTTTACTGGGCAATTCTAACCCTAACCTCAGAAATTTTTTAAAAAAAGACTTTTTTAGCTTGTGGAAAAAATTAAAAACTTCTTAAACACATGTCCTGATGCCCCTGATGCTTTTAGGATGTATTATGGCACTAAAATGTTTACAAAATTAATCAAAAGCTTTTTACCATATCAGTCAGGATTTAGGTTATCTATTCTTTGTTCTATTCATCCATTACACAATAGAACAATAGCATAAACAATAGAGAACAATAGCTGTAGCTGTTAATTACCCTAATACATGACAGCAGGTCTACTTTTTACAGTCAAACCAGGTCATGTGATCCTATTAAGGCTGCATTTATTAAAAAATAGGAGGGGGGATCAAAGGAGGATTTTAGGGGGTCTGAAAACATTTTTACTTAGACAGAGGGGATCTCAAAATTATTAAAATTGGGACCAAAAATCTTCCAAGCAGGTTATTAAGGGGGGATGCGAAATATTGTACCATTTTTTGGGGGGAGTAAAAAATTTCAGCATCTTTATGCAATTTCCTCCCCCTCCTGGTTTTTAATGAATGCAGCCTAAGTTTGGAACATTCATTTTATTCCTTGAAATTTGATTTAGCTTTTGTTTTAAAATTTTCATTATTTAAATGAAGGCTGTAACCTTCAATCCTGGCATAAACTCAAAATGCTTATTCACTAGTTTGTGAATGGAGTTTTTGAACAAAGTAACACACCACACAGATTAGTTTGAAATGGTAGCTAGGCTACAGTTTTGCTAAAGTAAAAAGAATTTTGGTTAATTTGAAAAATATGAGTTTATATATGAGAGTTTATGAATAAATCTGTGAAGAAGTAAAGCAATTTAAAATCACAACCTTAGTTTAATTAAATGCAAATTTCAAAACAAACTTGAATTCAAATTTCGAAGAATAAACTGAACCTTCCAAACTTAATTTGCCTTTTTGCTGTTTCACATACTTATATATGCAAATTTTACTTACTATAGATGTTTTAATATAGATATATAGGTTGAGTATTGGTCTGGGTTTGGGCGTCAGGTTTCATGTGTGCTGGATTCAATGCAGGTGAGCTTTAGTTGCCTGCTTGCGTTGTGTTCGGGGCATGTGTGGGTCGACGCCTAGGCTTGGTCTAAGTATTACATTTAATTATATCTTATATTTTATTATTATAATATTATATTTTTAGTATTAACTTAGATTTTATAGATTTTAGTATGCAACTTTTTATCAGGGCTCCTGTTGATAGCAGTTTTACATTTTTATGTAACTGAAAGGATTACCCTGTATAAATAAAGGTGTTCATTCATTCATAATAGGAATGCATGAGCTGGTTTGCCCGTAAAATACAGTCTTTAATAATGCTTTAAAACAAGAAACAGTTTGCAGGGTATGCAAGAGCTTTGGTGCAGCTAATGGAAACAATGTTACATGCATTAAAAAATCTATTTAATCCAAGGGTGGTACAGCTGCATTTTAAGTGGGGGTTGGGGCCACTAAGTCATGTATGACAAAAGTGGTGAGGCTTACTTAAGATGTATTTGTATGAAGTTTTTTGTGAAAAGTTTGAGAGAGGGGCTAAAGTCTCCCAGCCCTACCCCCTTTGCAGTATATGATAAGCAAAAAAAGTAGTTCAGGATGCACAGGGCCTGTCTATGAAAATAGCTTTATTGTGCTTCCAAAGGAATGTAATATTGTTATTGCTTTGTTCTTGCTAACAAAGTTCAACCACAGTAGCAGGAGTTTCCAATCCAAGTAACTATTTGACTGACAGACCTGATCACTGATTTCAAGTTCTGATACTGGTAATTACCCTGATAAACAGGGCAGTATTACCTCTGTTGCAATTTTTTTTTTTATTAATTTTAGTAGAGTTCACACACTTAATCCGTGAAACATAAATAGTATAAAATAGGTGCTAAATTATGCTAATTCCTTTGTTTCCTATTGTCTAATCAACACTATTTAGTAGTAATTAGTACTGTTTGTTTCACGGAATAAGTGCGTGCACTTTATGAGTGAAATTTAATTGGTAGTTCTTTAGCTACAAGGCTGGTATCCATACTTTACCCCCCTCTCCATCAGCACTGTTTTACAGAAATCTAAAGTTTAAGCTACATGGAATAGTAAGTGTGAAGTCAAAACAAGTGTATAAGGTCACTGAGGATGGAGCTTGGACCTCTTACTTAGCAGGTGACGCACTGACCAACTAAGCCACCTTTGAAATCAGGCTCCTTGAATTACATTCACCCATTTTGTTATAACTACATGTATACAACTGATTTGTAATAATATGACATTTAAACTAATTAAAAGCTGTTTTTTAATTTAATTTGAAATGTCATTTCTCGCTTAAATTTTTACAAAAATTTTAACAGATGTTTCAGTCTTGACTCTGATCTTCGACAGTGTGAAAAATTGTTAGCATTACATGTTTATTTGAATAGAATCGCCAGTGTGTGCAATTCGAGAATTTACAAGTACTTTGTATACACTTGGGATTTGGACAGAACTAGATAAGAAATCACTGAATGATCACATCCAAATCCCAAGTGTATACAAAGTACTTGAAATTCTAGAATTGCATTTGCTGGCAATTCCATTCAAATGCATGCATAATGTTAACAATTTTTCACACTGATGAAGGGCTAAGTCAAGACTGAAATTTAAATTAAATTAACATGAATCCCGACTGCATTTTCCACATTTTTACAGCTGTTTTTTAATACTTACTTTGTTTCCTGGATAAATGTCTGTAATTTGTCTCAGTATTATTTCTAGTAGCACCATCATATCTGAAGTAAAGAATATTCCTGATGTACCTTTACTAGAGAACATATCCAATAAAAACTTGAGCACTGAATTGGAACAGTACTTCAGGTAATTGAATAATACAACTGGATCCTCTGAAACAAACCAAATTCATTTGCTTGTTAATAAGTTAAAGTATTAGGAAGGGTTAGATTGTGTAACAATATTTCTTGTTAATTTCAGGGAATCTGTAAAACATGTTTGGCCAATTAGGAAAAGAAAAGAGTAATGACAATAATATTATAGTACATCAGTAGGTTGATAGTGGTATGTCAGTTGTTTGTTGGTAGTACATGTACCTCAATAGATTGTTAGTAATATGTGAGTATGTCATTGCTAGGTATGTGAGTATGTCATTGGTAGTTTGTGAGAAGGTTGTTGGCGGTATGTCAGTAGGTTGTTGGTAGCACATCAGTAGGTTGTTGGTAGTATGTCAGTAGGTTGTTGGTGGTATGTCAGTAGGTTGTTGGTAGTAAAATTGTCAATAAGTTATTGTAGTATGTCAGGTTAGTAATTGGTAGTATGTTGGTGGTATGTCAGTAGGTTGTTGGTGGTATGTCAGTAGGTTGTTGGTGGTATGTCAATAGGTTGTTGGTAGTATTTCAGTAGGTTGTTGGTTGTATGTCAGTAGGTTGTTGGTAGCATGTCAGTAGGTTGGTAGTGGTATGTCAGTAAGTTGTTGGTTGTTGTATATATAACTACAACATATACCTTCTCTGTTTATAAGCAGCATAATCTTCTCGCTGACATTTTTCACTGTTCCAGAAGCTGCTAAAACTTCCATTACAATATTATTCTTGATGTCTATGTAAATGATTGAGATCATGCATGATAGTATGGTCAGTAAAGGGTTTCCTATTTTATCTATAATTACTGCTGTTAATCTAAGGGGTTTAACTGATTCATAATTTCCTTTAATGCCATAGGTCAGTTAAGTTTGTTTGTGTTGTTTTGACTTTGGTACAAGGCTTTTTCTCTGGTTTTCTTCCCTGGGTAAAAATCAAGGGAGAGTGACCAACTGCTTGTGCTCACCTCTGATTGTTTTACATACCTATAAATGATATGATAATTTCAATAAAAATGATAATTTACTATAAAATGATCAAGAATAATGTCTGAACCTGAAAAATGTTGATTAAATGAAAGTAACAAGCTGACAAATGAATCAATAAGCTGATCTCCCTCTTGGCCATCTGGGGCATTCTCTATACCATTGACCAGGTAACTAACAAAGTGTTTGTCTAACTGGTCTGTTGAAAAGAAAAAAAGGCTATAATTTAGAGCTGAGAAACAATGGATGAGTTGTAGGTAATTTGAAACACCGTGAATAAAAAACGAGTTTACTTAACTTATTCACGGTGTTTCAAATTGCCTACAACTCATCCATCGTTTCTATGTATTATACACCGACGCAGCTCAAACTAGATTAATCACTAGTTTTCTTTTGTATAATTTAGAGCTGATAAACATACCAATGTTATAATATGCAGATTCATTCATGAAACACAATTGTGATCAACATCCTCAAGTCAAGACAGAATGTTACTTTTATAATATTCAGAGATTCTGGTAGAGTACGTGTGAGGGTGCATTTTCTGCACTGCAAACTGACTAGTAGCCTATTCTTCCTCAAGGTCTAATTGTTAAATAATTATAATTATTACTTTGACTTCAAAGAAAAACTATGGCTTTCAAATCATGTAACAGCTTACCATACAACCAGTGTGGTACCGGCTCTGCTGTACAAAATATCATAGTTAGAACAAGAGATGCATGCAGCTGTAATTGTACATCTGAAAAAGATTAATTAAAATCAACAATGATCACATCTAATAAGGATTAAAAGAGAAAAAATTCTTAAGTATGTTGATGATGACAATTATTATAACAACAGTGCTGAAAATGAGTCATGATAAATAGCAATTTGCAGTGGAGTATCTACAGAGTGGTTCTTCACCCATTAATATAAGTCCAGTTGAAATAATGTTGACTTTTAGGGTTGGAAAAGGATTCAGAGAAACTGATGATCAACAGCTTAGCTCATGATGATAAATATGATGATCATCTGAGAAAAGCTTACCTTGTGGAGCAGCCTGCATACATCTTGCAAGCTCTCCTGGTAGCACAGAACATAACAGTTGTGTTATAACTTCTTTGTCGATGCCACAAAGGCAACCAAACAGTTGTAATAACTCAAGTCTAATGGTTTCTCTGTGCTCCTACAAAGAAAGGTTAATTTAAATGGAAACTACAAGGCAGGCAGGAAAAGAATAACATTATGAACATAGTGATAACATGGATGCAAGAAGGGAAAAGGAAAAGAGGTTGACCAAAGATAATGCAGAGATTGCAGTAGAAAAGTAGCAGAAGGATGCAGGGTGGAAGACATGGGATGAGGCATGAGTGACTACTGCAAAAAGAATACAATGGAGAAAATCTGTGGAGGCCCTATGTGCCAGTAGGCATGGAGAAGAAAGTTAACAGGTAATAGAAGTAAACTAAAATATGACAATATGGACTGTGTTGGTGCATATTAATACAAAGAGCAAAAGGAAGTTTTACTCTGACATTACTTCTTTAATTTGTTTTAAATTTGTTTTAAATTTGTTTTTCATATTGTTGTTGAAATTCTCTCAGACTAACCATTTGAAAATACACAACAGCGGACTGAAGATATTCAAAGTCATTTTGCTGGAGAACAGCTTTTGAAACCTTCTGATTTGCATCAACCTAAAGTTTCATAATTAAATTATATTTGATAATAATGTTATTAAATATAATTATTATAATAGATTAATAACATTACAATGAACTTTGATTAATAAAATTATTATTTACTAGAAATTGTGGATTGGCAAAGTGTTATAACCAAAGTTAATAGAGGGGACCATTCTCCTTGATTAACAACAGTAAAACCATAGATAAAACACACTAGTAAAGTTCTTGTTTCCTTTTAAAGGGTTTTTCTTGTTTTCTTCCCTTATCAAAAATAAACATGAGGGTAGATAACACCACCACTGATGAATTTCCCTGAATGTAAGACAGTGTTGTGAGAGGAGTAAATGTGGAGTGTGAGAACCATACCAGTAAACCAAGCAATTCTCTTATCTGCTCAAGAATTTCGGGTTCATCCATGTGTAGAGCCCAACTTCTTTGTTGAGCATCATCTTTGTGTTCAGTCAAAGCCATAAATAAATGTTGAATACGTTCACCATCATGAGTTGAAATCAGACTTTCATCTGAGTGTACAGCACTTTCCTTGAAAAAATCAATTTCATAAAGTGTACATAATACTAGGCATTTGCAAGGCGTTAGGTATAAATACAATGCCATGTGCAGATGCCATGAATTATAAATGGTGTAACTAAACTATTATTTTCTTCATAATGGGTATACATGTACATTGGCAAGTGTGGTTGTCATATACTGCTAGCACTGCCATTGCCTCTCACTGCTGAGGTCCAGGGTTCAATTCCTGAGCTCACTCAGAAGAGATGGTGTTGGTTCTCTCCTGTGCTTCAAGGCTTTTCTCCTGGTTCTCACGTTTTCCTCCCTCCATAAAAATCAACCTGCTAAATTTCCAAATCTGTGATTCAGCTGTGCCCTGACTTAGATCAGCCTTGTGGTTGTTTCAGGATATGATAAAATTGATCCCTTTCATATCTTATTTTCATTCTCATAATTAGCCCAAGAAATCTCACAATCTACTGGTAATTAGTTATTGGGGTGGGCACTTTTTCCTTGTTCTTGATCACAGTCCATAGTGATATCCAAAATATTCCTTTCCACTGTCAGGTTCAAGCATCATTTCAAAAAATAAAGCAGTGAAAAATAAAAAAAAGTTGTCAGCTCACCTCATGGGTGGTCCAGATAAAAAGTATTTAGGACCTCAGCATATATTTTCCTCTATCCAAACCTCCCTAAGCTAGATAGCCATACATTTATAGATAAAATACCTTTTCATTAATTATTTCCTTGAGGAGAGCATCCATAGGATTGGCCATACTTGGTATTTGTTTCTTTATATGACCTAAAATTGTCTCAGCTACAATGAATGATGTAACATAACTGATTCCTGATCTGAAATCAAAGGGAAACCTTCAGAAATCTGCAAGATCAATGGTACATTTTAATAAGAGACTGGCATGATTTAGTGTTTTTAAACCAGAATTTAAGTAGAGGAATGCCTAATAGATGTTAAGATAGCCTCTTTGATTATGTTGGTTATATGGGTGCAAATCATAAGCCACACCCTAGTTCAGTAGATAGGAAAGATGAACCAGGAATTGGGTTATTCCACAGTAGATCATATGTCACTGAGTCTACATTCAGAGAGATTTGAGGCATCAAAAATTTAAATCTAGAAATCCAATCCCAGTGATAGCACCTTAGTGGGGTAGAGGGGTATAAGTATTATAAACAGTAACATTAAGGATCATAGTATTTAAAAGGGTTCCAAGATATGTGACCATTTATGGCTGTTATGGAGTCTACATATTCAGAAAATTCTCAAAATTTGAAAGTAAAACTTACTGTAAAATCTCTGTGAAGTTTTCAAGTGTTACGAGATATGGTTTGCATTAAAAGGACCAACAGTCCTTCCTGTTTATTAAAATACTAAAGAGCTTGTTGTAGTTTCTTATTTGCCCAAGTAAAATACTGCTTTTTGAAGGTTGTTGATGTCATGGAGTCTACGTCACAGAGTCTACTACAGGACACACAAAACTGAAAATAAGGAAGAAAGTGTTCAAGTGTTCATCAGAGCACTTGAGTGCATCAGCAAATGCTTCATAAAAACTACCATT
>JANTNT010076655.1:0-11597 GCA_024752375.1 Entacmaea quadricolor | reverse complement strand
AAAGGCCTTAGTGCAGTCTTCTTCTGTCATTACACATTTAGGGCTCGTAATTTACCTATTATGCTATATGCCTTATAAATTTAAATGATCTTCACAGTTGAATAAGTATCATTTTAATGACCTTGACCTTTGCGATACTAGTGCAAAGCTCTACCAACTGAGCTAAAAAGCCTCGTTGGGAGTAGGTCAATAGAGAGTTCTATTACGTCCTGTAATAGTGAGCGTCGCACTAGCATCGCGAAGGTCATGGGTTCAAATCCTGTTGAAGTCTCATAATTTTTTCTGAGCTTTCTACAAAGTAACAGTAAATGTTACTTATTCAACTGTGAAGATCATTTCAATTTATAAATTAAATTCTATTTTTCTATTCTTTATTTCTAGACATCCATGTCTATGCCATCCAACCACCCTGATACCAGAAAGGATGGACCTCAGGTATGTATTTGATCAGTGTTCTAACTTCTAGTGGATAGGCATTTCTGTCAGGTTTGAGTATAAATCCAAACTTGATCAAAAGAACAAACATCTAGTTTTATGAATGCTGATAGTTGATTTCGGGTTCATTTTTCTAAAACTGAAACTATAAACTTCTTAACTCTTGAAGTAATAGAAACTTTTCAATTCAGGAATACTTGATAAACTTTGACAATAGTTACTGACTGAACTGGACTAATGTTTACTTTACTTTATATGTTTGTTTATTTGTTTATGAGCATTGAGGAATTGAATCCCAAGGAGAACTAACAATAGGACACATAGTCCCTTACAAAGGTCCATCTCCTATGGACAGAGCAATACATTGGCTCATTGGGCCTACAATTTAAAGTCCTTATCCGAGAAGACTTGAAAGTCTAACCATTTGCAGATATCATTACAAAGGTAGCACTTTCTCCTCAGTTATTTTAAGACCCTGAGTGTTGGTCCGGCCGGGACTCGAACCAGGACCTGCCGCACAACAGACCGGCACTTTGCCAACTGAGCTATCCGGGCAGTGGTTACTGCTGACAATATATAACTTGTGTTTCATCACATCGCCCTTTTTAAGAAGCGCAATTCAAATCATGTCTTGTGAAAAACGTGATCACCTTTCATGTGATGTGACAGAGTTACGAGTGATACTGTAGGTTTTACCAATGTGCCCTGGGTCCAGTTCCTAAACCCAATTCCTACAGCTCATTTCCTGAACCTGTCATCATAGCGTGAGTACAGTACAACTGCTACACAGATAGCTCTGTTGGGCACTGGTCTGTTGAGTGGGAGGTCAGGTTTGGAGTCCTGGCCGGACCAACACTCAGGGTCTTAAAATAACTAAGGAGAAAGTGCTGCCTTTGTAATTATATATACGAATGGTGAGAATTTAGTGGCTCAGATGATCACTTAAATCCCGTCTCTCCATACTTCACCTAACTAAACAATATCGGAGGGACTTAAAAGAACCACTAAGGACGTAAAGACACTCTGGCGGTGACCATCCTTAGTGTCTGAGTGCTTGCTAATCATTTCTTAATGGGATTTGTGGAGGGGATAGAGAATCTTAGGGGATGGGATTTGGTGTTGTGCCTAGTAGGGGACCTTGCATTCTATTGTACTGCACCTGTCCTTCAGGGCAAATCGGTTCCTTGCTTCAAGGGTTTTTCCCCAGGTTTTCTGGTTTTCCTCCCTCCGCAAAAATCAACATTTCTAAATTGAAATTAGTGTCCCCACTTAGCAATGCTACTAAGTACATGGACATGTAAATAAAGTGGTTTGTTTTGTTTTATTTATTCTTATTTTGTTTACTTAGGGTAATTTACCATCACTCTACACACGACCCCCTAGTGATCAACAAAGATCAAAGCCCACCACACCCACTGCTGCCACGCCTACCTCCTCTCATCAGTTCTTCTCTGGTGGCTTCAACAACACCAATTACAACAGCACATCTAAGCAAGAAGAACTGGATTCTTCAAGCTCTTCCACACCTTCCAGCCCATCACCGTCACCAAACTCTTTCAACTCGACTGGATATTCATATGAACAGTCTCACCGAACTGGTGGATATCAACAATCGTATGGTCACTACAGTGCAGTGCCTTATGCACCCCCTTACGGCATGGGAATAACCCCAACAAGCCAAGTCAGTGCTAAGTCTCCAGCAGTAACAAGCCCATCATCAATGTCGTCACATTTTATGTTTGGAAATGCTTTCAATCCTATGTACAGTACTCAGCCAGGCTTCAGGGGCTACCCTTATATGGGTCTTAATAATGGAGGTACTGGGTGTTCTGTTGGACTGGATAAAGACCCTGGTTCCCTTGGCGAGGAAAGCTCGTCTCCTGAAGCAATGACCAAACCCTTTAGTTCACCAGAAGGTAACTCCAAACCACAAACTAAAAGCCCGAAAACTCTAATAACTTAACACTGTTAGATTTGTTTTTAAGTTTTTTATTATGTTGTTGTGGTAGTTGTAAGTTCTAATGTTATTTAGTAACTAAGACCAGTGAAATGTTGGGTAGAGAATGTTTACAACTTAGTTCTTTGTAGCGTAACCTGTTTCAATCGATATCATGATATTCAGTTTCCTTAATATTCCGAGAGCATTCACTGCAAAAAAGCAGCCAAAAATTTAAAATGATTTAGATAGATTAACAAGTAGCATTTTAGGTTCAGTAGCATTTAGTTTTAGTAACGATCATTAGTTATATAAAGCCTTTATTACTTTTCAATCATAGGCTTGCAAGAACAAAAGGTTTTAGGATAATGTTCTTGTGCTCAAGCTTATTGCAAGTAATGAGTGATTATTAAGAAGGCTTTGATAATCAAAGTTTACACTCCACGTCCTTCCGTCTTGTTATTCATACGAATCTTTTCTGGTGCATTCTTATACTTTTCCTAGCACATTTTGTGGTATTGTAATTAATTTATTTGTCTGCAAGAGAACCTTGTAAATTATCAATGATTATTATGTCTATACAATTGACTTGATGCTTGATATTTGAATTGCGGTAACAAGCACATGTTTAGAATTATTTTATTGCCTCGATTAGTCCTGTCTTTATTCTACATTGCAATGTTTTTTCCTTTGGTTTGACGGAATAATGCACTTGGAAATCCATTGCAATCAGACACAATCTTTATAAATCTTGGCTTTAGCCTTTTATTATTATTATTATTAATATTATTATTAATTAATATTATTGTTATTATTATTATGATTATAGCTATTGTAAATAAATGTGCACTCAAGCAATTATTGCTTGCAATTCTCATATTTCCTACTTTTTTTGTACAGTCTAACTCGACTCGCTGAATTGAACGAGTGAAATGAATGAATGAATAAATTCTTTTTCCTAGGAGTGAAGTTTTTAAACTCTTCAATCGAATTTATTTTAAATATTGAACTGTACATTGAATTCATACTGTATTTATTTTGATTTTTCATGAAAATTTCAAATCCAGTCCAAGCTAAGAATACTTCAACATACTGCCCTTCTGCTTTGATTAACAGATTCTTTTAAGTCAGAGAGAATATTATTGAATGCTGTAATTAAGTGAACATTCTCTGATAGTTCAATGACATTTAAGTGAATGAAATGTTTTTATTAGTATAATTATGGAAGTGAATAAGAGAATTATCAGATGTAATGAAGACATGGCTGAATGATGCCTGCACTTGCTTCCATTATTTTTTGTTTGTTTTTCTGTGACTATACAGAAAATTCTACAACACTCTTTTGTGGAACAAAGATTTCATAGTTATTAGTTTAGACATAGGAGAATGGTGTGAGAGCTGTTTTGCGAAAGTCAAAGGACATCACAAAAATGACAATACAATAGACAACAATAGGAATATTTGAATCACAATACGCCGTTTACAAGAAGGGATGACAGTCTGATGCCTTTTTGACTCCCGCGAAATGACCTTTTCCTAGGAGAATAGGCCTTTGTTTTGAGGCCTGTCACATTCCTTGGCCATCCAGCATGGCGGATTTTGTACCATGCGACTGACCCGTTGTAGCAAAAGGACTGTGTTAGCCTGAAGTTTCAAGAACTTGAGTTATGGTATTTTGTAAAAACCGTTGTTGGCGTGGCAAAGGTGAAAACCAAATTTGCATAAGTTTACAATAGCACAGCAACCACAAGCATGTGTAGACGTTCTTCTATCATGTCTCTGCTACATCTGTCCTAAACCTGCATCTACAATGCAGTGAATATTACAAAATAATTTAAAAAGACCCATCAATTTTCTTTTCATTTGGGGAGCAGTCATTATTTTATGGTAGGGATTAGATTAGACCTGTTTTAATTCTGACTAGTGAAAGAGAAATTATGAAAAAAATGCTCATTTAGATTACTTACAAATAATAACTGCTTCCTTACATAACTATGCTGATATGGTTTTAGTTCTCTAAACCTTTAAGGCCGGCACACACTAGACAAGTCACTCCAGCATTGCGCAGGGACAACTTGCCCTGTGTTGTATTGCTTCCCAAACATGTCGCTGTTTGAATTTGGGCAACTTGTTGCACGGATAAAATTCTTAAGAATTCTACAGTACACAAGAAAGTGTCACAGCATTGTGTTCCTTCGTCGTGTCGCAGTGATTGTTGCCTAGTGTACTGGTCTTAATTGGCCTATCCCAAGATACAGTTCATTACCAAACCAAACTTGCTAGCCAGTAGCTTCTTCATGGTTGGACTATTAGACAATACAATCCTCGGAGGTGCTGGTTGATTAGACGACCTAGTCTAATGAACATCTTTAATCGTTCCATTGTCTAATTCTCCAATAAAATCAACCTTACGTTAAGTGTAAGGTAATCAAGAAACACGTGTACACGATAATATGTATTGAAACCAAGGCTTTGGCTAGGAAAATGGTTTTCCTGTGTATTCTAGTGTATCTTGAAAAAGGCCTGTTTGGTTGTGTTGGCGTGAGGAAGACAAGAAAACCCATTCATAAGTCAATACAAGTCCTGCTAAGTTTGACATGAAAATATGTTGCTCTCTTTCTCAAGCATTCTTTCATTTAACTTAGTTGACTTGTTACGACTTGAGAGTATCTTGACTTCTAAAGTTTGATCAATTATAAAACTATAGGCTACATTGAATGTTTTGAGGAATACAAAAACATGGTGTCTAAACTTTTACTTTTTTTCACAAATATTTTCACAAAGACTTAAAACCATTTTAGAGAGATTACTAATATTATGAGTGCGTACAACTTATGATGCAAACAACATCCCAGAAAGTACTGTGTCCAAGCACTCTGATTTGATGACGGCATATCTCGCACTATGGGATTGGTTGAATGAATGTCATTGCTGTGCCATGACTGTGTCTCATGCTGTAATTTTTCAGTCATAAATCTGTTCTCTAGATATAAGTCGACCATAGCAGTAAAACTTTTCTTGTACTGAGACTTTTTCAAAGGTTTACTGGATGTACAACAATTTACTCTAATTTTTGTCCAATTAAAATACAAAATTCTAAACGTACAAAATATATTTGGCTGCATCTTTTTTACTGGAATTATGTACTTAGCTTTTTTACTAACTAGAGAAAAAGTGTGTAGAATTTGAGCTCTTTTGGATGTTAGTAGCTACTTTGTGTATTAGGATATAGTCTAGAGGAATAGCAGTACATAAATCTTAAAGTTTTCACTGCAGATTCTTTCATGTTTTTCAAAACTACAACGTCAGATTTTTATTCTTTAATTTTGAGAGATACTCGTCTGGAAACCAGAAATAGAATGAAAAAAGTAAGACTAAAAAGAGAAAAGACTATTTTCCAAGAATGATTTCCTGTTGCCTGCAATTTTAAAACTTTTTCTACACACTTTCTTACAGTTGGACAACACATCTTATTTTCTTCCAAAAAAAAAAAAAAAAAAAAGAAATAATATATGAATATATACATTTGAGCATACTCTTGTAACTATTTATTTTCTTTAAATCAAAAAGAAACTTTGCTACAAATAGAAATTCTTCGAAAGGGAACATTTATAATATGCTACTGTGCCTCAATATGGGCAGAACGTGCTCAATGCACGTACTCGAAATGTTTAGTTATGAGTATATTTATTGATAACATTCGTAACGATATATTACTACTGACTATTATAATAAATTGTGAGAAAATGATGTGAGTGTTGTAGTCATTATATCAACAGGTACTGAACTTATATTTTTATTTGTTTGGGGAGCATTCATTTTAAGAAGGGGCTGCGCTGAAGGAATCCCTCGGTGTTAAAAAAAAATCTAGTGACCCTCCCAAAAGTAGTTAAATTAGTCGCAATCCTTCGCAAACATAGCAGTATTTTTTTAACTCGATCTTTTTTCAAGAAGGAAAATGAAAACCTCCCCTTTTGCGGCTAGTTTAAGAATTCATTCGGTAACTTTCCCCTAGATTCCTCCGAGCCCTCCATCCCCTCTTCTAGAAAAAGATGTTCCCTTAAGTAGGCATGGAGCAAAGATTTCAAGTAGCCTGAGTTAGAGACCAAAGGAGATCCATCTCTTCTTCATCCCTCCAGTTCCCGTATAGCCTCTTTTCATTTCGGTCTCTTCCGTTCCTCCCAGAAACCTTTAGACAGCAATTCCGACTAGTTTCAACATACGACAGGACTTGATATATATAGAGGATATTACATGGGCGCGCGGCGATACGAATTTTATCTTCGAGTGTTCAACTCGATATCTCACGAGTGAGCGCAGTTCTGTTTATTTTATCGATATCGATGGGATTTCAATGAAGAAAATTTCCGGCGCGAGCCCGACTTTACATTTGATTGGCTGATAAAACCGTTGTCATGTCAACAGCGATATCTTCACATGTGAAAGATATAAAGTTTTCAACACCGGAGAAATCCTAGTATCCCATCGATATCTATATAATAAAATACATTAAATGTATGTCAACACTAAGTCCTGCCTCACTTTGGGAGCCTTTTCTGGTATGAAGCAAATAATACAAACTACATTAATCCATTTTTAGTAATTTATGAACGAAACAATTTATATCGATTGGTTTTGATCACTTATTAAGTAAGGTCATTTGGGAGAATTTACATACCAGTAGCTGATGTAATCAAATGCATGCATAAAAGTTATCTTTTGTCGTTATATCTATTGCACTGAAGAAATAAAGAGCGTGCTGTATGTAGATTTAAAGCACGTGGGGATTTAACAGAACAACAACGAAATGTTGAGAAACTTTGCGACTGTTCCGATAAATTTCCAAGCGCTTAAAATCTGCACACAGCACAGTGGATGAGATTTTTATTTCTTTCATAAAATACAAATCACAGTTGTCCGTGCTACCGTGCTGTGTGCTGATTATACAAGGCGTCTAGACCAATCTGAGATAGCGCTAAATCGTAATTTTTTCACGTGTCATTCATCGTTCTATCCATATATCACATCAGCTTAGTCTTATAGGTTCTCCAAACGTCATCACCCCTGGGCTATAGAGCGATTTTCATTAACCCGTGAAACACACTTTAGCGTATTACACTTTAATTAGTACACTTTGTTTCACGGGTTAATGAAAACCACTCTAGTCAAACCTTTTGTGCCCAAAATTACTAAAATTTGATGTTTTTTAAAAAGGTGTGAAAATCATCAAAACCATTGGGCTATATTCCATGCTTTTTAGCCGAAAATGACCGATATTTGATGTGCTTCGATTTTGTGATTTTAATTAAAAAGGTGTCAAAATGAACAAAATCGATCAAAACCATGGGTCATAAGTTATGCTTGTTTTATATTAGATTAAAAAAACCCGAAATTTTATGTTTTTCAATTTTTTGTTTTTAATAAAAAAAAGATGTGAAAATCACTCAAATTGATTGAAACCATGGGCTATAGCCCATGGTTTTTGGCTAAAAAACACATTTTATCAATTTTTAAGTTTTTCAATTAAAAAGGTGTGAAAATCACCAAAATCCATCAAAACCTTGGGCTATAGTCCATTGTTTTTGGTTAAAAAACGCATATTTCATCAATTTTTTGAATTTTTTGTTTTTAATTAAAAAGGTGTGAAAATTTCCAAAATCCATCACAACCATGGGCTATAGTCTATAGTATATGTTTTGGCTAAAAAATATTTTTTCAATTTTTGAATTTTTTCTTTTTAAAAAGGTGTAAAAATCACCAAAATCGTTCAAATCCATGGAGTATATCCTTGCTTTTTGGCCCTAAACGACCAATATTTCATGCTTTTCAATGTTGTGGTTTTATTTAAAAAGGTGTGAAAATCCCCAAAATCCACCAAAACCATGGGCTATAGGCATTGGTTTTTTGGCTAAAAGATATTTTGCCAATTTGTCAATTTTCTTCTTTTAATTAAAAAGGTGTGAAAATCACAATCGATCAAAACCATGGGCTATAGTCCATGCTTATTTGTGAAATATGAACGAAAACGAATAAAATTTGTTTTTCAATTAAAAGGTGTGAAAATGATCAAAATACGTCAAAACCTTGGGCTTTTTTTGTCAAAAATGACTAAAACTGCATAAAATATTTTTTTAATCAAAAAGGTGTGAAAATGACCAAAAACAATCAAAACCATGGGCATATAGTCTATGCTTTTTGGCCTAAAACAGGGGCGGATCCAGAAATCAAAGAAAGGGTGGGCCGGACAACTCCGCCCTGAGACAAAACCTTCAAGACTGCATGCAAACTTAAAGAAAATATATCACTCAAAAGGGGGAGCCGCGGTCCCTTCGGCCCATCCCTAGATCCGCCCATGTAAAATGACCAAAATTTGATGGTTTTCTATTTTCTTTTTAATTGAAAACTAAGGTATAAAAATCACCAAAATCCATCAAAACCATGGGCTATAGTCCTTGCTTTTTGCCCAAGAATGTCCGAAATTTGATTTTTCAATTTTGAGATTTAAATTAAAAAGGTGTGAAAATCTCCAAAATCGATCAACACCATGGGCTATAGTCCATAGTTTTTGGCCCAAAATGACCAAAATTTGATGTTGTTCAATTTTGTCTATTTAATTAAAAAGTGTTAAAACCACCAAAATCCATCAAAACCATTGGGCTGTGGTCCATGCTTTTTGACCCAAAATGACCAAAATTTGATGTTTTTCAACTTTGAACTAAAGATCCAGGTTGATGAGGGTGAAACATACAATCCAGAACACCTTAAAAGAGTATGAAAATGAAAAGTGAAAAATTAAAGAGGAAAATGAAAATGACCAATTTATTTAGAGGGTACGTTAAGACTTGACAGTAATGAAAAAACTACCGTTTCACATGGTCACCTTTGCCATGTTATAAGGTCTAACCATTTGTAGATATTAAAGCGAAGGCTTCATCTTCTCCTCAGTTCCCGGGGGGCACAACCACCAAAATCCATCAAAACCATTGGGATGCGGTCCATGCTTTTTGACCCAAAATGACCAAAATTGGTGTTTTTCAATTTTATTTTTGAAAAAAAGGTGTGAAAACCATCATAATCGATCAAAACGATGGGCTATAGTCCATGCCTTTTAGCCCAAAATGACCAAAAAATTTTTTTCTTTCTTTTTTTTAACTGTGCAACGCGCCGTACCGTGAACACTCGCTCGCGCAAATTTTTTTATTTCTTTTTGACATCTTTTGACAACTTTGATGGAAAGAGGTGGGCCAACCAAATCGGCTCGTTTCATTTTGTCACTGTCTAGACATTCATACAGTTCCCAGACGGGCTTTGTCGGTTTACATCGTTATATCGTATTCAAACCTCTTCCGTACTCCGCCCATCGAATAATCAAAGTAGACCGCTCATAGCTGATTGGTTTAGCGGTAAAAGTGGGAATCAAAGTTGTCAAAAAGATGTCAAAAATAGATCAAAAAGAAATAAAAAAATTGTGTGTGTTCACGGTAAGGCGCGTTGCACAGTAATTAAAAAGGTGTGAAAATCACCAAAATCGATCCAAAATATTGGCTAAAGTCCGATGTTTTTCAATTTTGTGGTTTAGATTAAAAAGGTGTCAAAATGACCAAAATCGATCAAAACCATGGGCTATAGTTTAGTGGAGGCCCAAGCGCAAGGAGAATTGAAGGCCCAAGTGGAGGGACAAGTGGAGGCCTAAGTGGAGGCCCAAGTTGAGGCCCAAGTGGAGGCCCAAGTGTAGGGACGAGTAGAGGCGTGAGTGGAGGCCTGAGTGGAGGGAAAAGTGGAGGGACAGATGGAAGGACAAGGAGTCAAGTAAAGGGCAAGTGAAGGTACTAGTCGAAGGATAAAAAGACTACCAACGACAAGATTGCTTTATCAAAATTGTCAGTTTACATGAGAGGTATTTTGTCATGCACTTCAACCTATCTTTACATCATCCTCTTTGCATAAACCTAATAATCATCTGGAGATACATACTAAGCCACTCTTTTGTGCAAGAAGACAAAATTGTATTAAATGAAGCCACTTTTTCATTGCATCATTTTGTCCCCTCGTATGCAGATCTTTACAAGTTAGTCTTTCAGTCATGATATCCTTCTTATACTCTTCATCATATTATACAAGCCACAGACAACACATGAATTTAAGAGACAGTTTCTATATTTGAAGTCGTGTAAAAATATGTTTATCGTTCTGCTCACTGACTTTAAAGTACCATTATCATAATTTTTAGTCCTTTCATGTTCATCAAGTGTACAGTCTTATCATCCTGTCAGCTCCTGCACTTAAGATCCAGGGTTGATGAGGGTGAAACATACAATCCAGAACACCTTAAAAGATTACGAAAATGAAAAGTGAAAAATTAAAGAGGAAAATGAAAATGACCGATTTATTTAGAGGGTACGTTAAGACTTGACAGTAATGAAAAAACTACCGTTTCACATGGTCACCTTTGCCATGTTATAAGGTCTAATAATTTGTAGATATTAAAGCGAAGGCTTCATCTTCTCCTCAGTTGTATTAAGTTAACCTTATTTCCAGGTATAAAACTGAACCCACGCCTCATGACATGATGTTCATCAAAACTAGATTTCACTGTGGTTGAAGGTTTCAGCTGTCAGTCATGTGTGATTAAGAATGGCTGTATTACAATACGCTTACAGGGTTACGTTGTGCCTACATTATTTTTACTCTTATCATTGAAATCTCACAAAGATGGTAACAGAGGTGAGAGAAATATTTGACTTACCAAGATCAGATGTTATTTTGTGACCTTTGAGTATCTTGACAGGAACAATGAGAGGGTTTTGCATCAAGTCACTGACAAGAATAAGCAAATATATTTAGTACCGATAAACTCTTGGCTCTCTTTTTCATAATCACTACAATTTTATTTCATTCGAGGAAGGAAGTACTGATATACGAAACACTGGTGAACCTCGTTTTTCAACCCCCTTGTCGGTGTTTTGATACATTGATCAAACTCTCTTTCTTGGGTTTGAAATACTAATCATTCTGACGAAGGCTTTCCCCTGAAAGCTGAAACGTCATTTCGATAAACTCCTAACGCTCCTCGACCTCAACACTGCTTAAGATCCAGATCTAAGATGTTACTAAAAGCGCCAAAAGAAGCATCCGGCTCGGCGTCATACGTGAGTAGAGTTGTTTGTTGGTTCTCTGCCTTGCTTCAAGGGGTTCTCTATAGTCATATGTGAGTAGAGTTGTTTGT
>JANTNT010076654.1:0-22365 GCA_024752375.1 Entacmaea quadricolor | reverse complement strand
AGAAATATTTCCATTTTTAAATATCGGGGTTAAAGATCCGACACACCACGTATTAGGGTAGATGCATGATTCTAAAACAATATTAAAAAGTTTAAAATATACTGGACACATGTTATTAATCTAAGATCACAACAACTCCGAAGTGAAATTCGAACATGTTCAAAACCCCTGTAAAATCGCGGCGACACGAATTTCGTAGGTCGATTTGGAATTGCTGGCTGCTCACACGCGCGATATTGCATCTATATACCTCACTGGAATGCAATAGGGAGATTAATCATGCATCGGAGACGAAACACACGAAGGCAACGACGAGAACAATAAATATAGGATATAATCCGAGAGCGAGGTCTTTATTTCATTGGATGACCAAGCACGAGGTTTTTAAGTTGAGTACAGATCAACCACACCCGTTTCTTTTGTTTTCAAGAGTTCTTGGAATTTCACCTCTCGGAAATGGGCATTGTACACAGTACTAAATACCACTAATTAAACAATGAAAAACAAAGAAATGTGTACTGAATTAGCACTATTTTGATTTCGAATTGGTACTTTTTAGATTTCTTATAGATTATTGTTTACATTCCTGTAGTGCCAGTTAGTTTGTTACATATTTGAATTCACGCTCTCATGTGTTTGCTGTCTAGAATTAAATTACATTGTATGCTCAGACATGCCCTGGTTCAGCAAAATTAGATCCTACATGTGTCAAAGACACATGAGATGTTAAATAGTTGTCAGAAAAGAATTATCAGGGTCTTATGCGGTCCTGAGCGGTCTCAGTCCCGCTCTCTCCCGCTCTCCCCCTCTTTACCCCGCTCTCCTGCGCTCTCCCCTGCTGATCATCAAAGCGGTCCCCGGCTTTTACAACGAGGTCTTTACCAAGGTACCAAGACCGACTGGAAACAAAAGAAAAGGGATGTAGTAGAATTTGGTGTGGCTGGAACGAATATGACAGAGTATATCCTCCTTTGGCATACCATTCTCTTTGTTTTCTCTTTTTCTCTCTTTCCCGTTCTTCCCTTTCCATTCTCTGGGTCTATACATGGGTCTCTCACCACTTTTATTGTCATCTTTTATGACCTTATTTAATTATGCGTAGGATACAGTACTCGGGGTTTAATAAGAAAATTAGACATGAAGTGCTATGATCGGCAATAGACCTTATTCGATGGGGCGTATTTGTCGTCCCATTACAGACCACGTGTCATTCCCTGGTGTAATATCTCTTTGTTTCGTGGTAACGCCTGATAAGATATATTAATATGTATGTAGCTCAAACAATGACTCCTATTCCTTAGAGGATTGTATTGGGAAAACATTACGCCCCATCGAATAAGGTCTATTAAAGCGTACCCAGAGAATGGAAAAGAGAAGAACGGGAAGGAGAGAAAAAGAGAAAACAAAGATAATGGTATGCCAAAGGAAAAAAGGAGGATATAACTCTGTCATATTCGTTCCAGTCACACCAAAATCTGAGCTAAAGAACAAGATGCAAGACGAGGTGAAAAGACAAAATTTTAAGTATCAAGGTAGTAGAGCAAGCGGGTACGTCTCTGAAAAGGTTGCTACAAAGATCCGACCCTCCTAAAACAAAGGTCTTGTAATAGAGAAGATTGCCTGATGTGCTCAGAAGGCGATGCGAAGAGAGCTTGTGACACTGATAACACGTATGAGATAAAGTGTTGCAAGTGTGGAGATGTTTATACAGGAGAGACTGCGAAAAATGCGCATACTCGTGGAAAAGTACACCTAAAGCTCTTGGAAGGAAGAAAAGAAGATTCAGCGTTGTGGCGACATTGCAGGGAAAAACATGGGGGGAAAAACATGGGGGGAAAAACAGAGGTTTACCATGAAAGTTACAGGATCATATAGAAATGACTCGATGACCAGACAAATTCTTCATTTGCACGTTACGTCATCGCGGCCATGTTGGAGGACATAAACAAAAGATTTTTAATTAGCTTCTTTTGTTAATGTCCTCCAACATGGCCGCCATGTCTTTGTCTTGTGATTCCGTTGGGAATGGTTGCAAACCATCAATAGCGGAAGCCGTAAGAATTAAAAGTGTTCCACCTGAACGGCGAATGAACACAAAAACGGAGTGGAACTATTTCAAAATCCCAAGGTTTGTATTAGACAAAGACTAATCCTGGTAACTGTTGGAGATTTGAATATGTTTTCTCAAATTGATGAACAATTAATGAGGACAAAACAAAGAAAACCAGTACCGTGAGGGGGTTTTGAAATCGGAGGAAACACTTGCATAAATTAAGCCAACTTTAGCTTTGAATTTCTCAACAAATTATTAATAAAATTGAGAAGTAACTTCGGCTGCGCCTCGTTTTTTCAACCCCCTTCTCGGTGTTTGAAATCGGAGGAAACACTCTCTCGCGTGTTTGAAATATTACTAAAAGCAATGATGAGTCTTGATATGAGCGAAATATATATTTGTCCAAAACTTTTTAAAAACTTAATTTATTTAAGTTTTTTAAAGACGCTTTTAGATTTTAAGAAATTTTAAAGCTAACCGGTTAAAGGAATACACAAGGTAAAGAAACATGGTTTTTACATATATGACGAAATTCTTTCTGGCATCTGCATATAAAGTTAGTAAAAAGTGAATCAATAACAGCAGCTTGTTAATTTCCAAAATTTATATTGGGATGTTGCAACAAAGTCCTCTATAATTATATCAAGTAGCCTTTAAAATGTATCTAGGTTTATATATTCTTGAAAAACACATTTTGTACATTGAAATAATTGGTAGTTCCCTCGAGTATCGGTTAAAAGAAAACGATGCATACGATACAACAATGCCCCATAACAAAGAATATACACTCTGTTTGCACGTTACGTCATCGTGGCCATGATGGATGACGTTAACAAAAGATTTCTCATTAGCTTCTTTTTTATTGTCATCCAACATGGCCGCCATGTTTTTGTCTTGTGATTCCCTTGGGAAAGATTGCAAACATCAAATACGCTGTTGATACTAATCAATCCTTTTCCATCAATTGTATTATAAAACAAAAGATTCCGGTACACGCCGGAACTTCCAAATAATCCCCACTTGCATTGAGTGTCGTATAAAGTTGTATGAAGTTCAGTATATTTTGTTCTACTGTAAACTAGATGATCTCCCACAGCACACTTGTTTTGTACTCCCAGTATGTTTGCTGATATTACCTTGAATCAATATCTGATCGACAGTAAAACTACTCCATTGTTGAGTAGGATAAACTTGAGCATACAACAGCGTTGAAAAACTCATAAAAAGAACATTGTCTTCCTCGAGAAATGTCACAAAACAGTTCGTGACCTTGATGAATATTTCCGCGAACATAAAGTAGTGGATTTTGCACGATAAATTTGAATAACAATGAGTTTGGATTTTGTCGCACAGGAGGAAAAAAAAAAAAAAAAAGCTAGACGTCCTGTAGGCGTTCACTGGGTTGCCTGTAGTGCGCTGTGCAATTCTTACATACTATATTGCCATTACTAGAAAGACGGGAAAAAATGGCTAAAAGTTTTGTAGTAAACCTTGTGTGATCTCTTCTTTGTCAGACAACGTAGCGTTACTATCAATCCCTGCCTGTAACTTTATCACTCTAAGCTAATTTACCAAATAGACCTCATTCGTTATCGGTTTTTGTAATTAATTCTTTGTTTTCGAGTTCTGTACATTTCTGTTGACGTTCTTCGGTTTCATTCTTGTACTTTACTAGCTTTTACAAAACTTAGTCCATCGATCAAACCGTTCGAAAATCACTCTAGATTTCTAGCTATGTAACGTTTACTCATATATTTACACAGCGGCGTCATCCAAATGAAACGTTCAGGCATGATTAGCTAGGCGAAATTTGCTCGCAAAATTATTGTTAAACTCGTACCGGGCCCGATCGGTAAGCGCGTGAATCTACCCTTAATTTAGTTCTTTGTAATTTTACTATCTTTTTTTGAATACTGAATCCTGTCAATCTGTCCTGTCACAAACATAATTCTCTAAGTCATTTTGTGTTTATACTAAATCCGAGGCAGCTTTGTAGACTAACTTAGTGCGAAAGGGAACTTCTTGTTTGACGAAGTGCAAGCAGCTTGCATAGCTTCCTTGCACTCGTCAATGAACTGATTCATTCACTTAAACAGTCACTCATTAATACATCTCCCAATGTACCTAAAGTCTTCAAAGGATTAAGGGTAAGAATGGCCACTCAAGCATGTTAAGGCCTGGGTTTTTACAGGAATGGCAAAATCACATTAATTTTATTATCTTGTTCGTGTTTTACCGTTGAAAGTTTAACTTTGGACATAAAGTGACAGTTGGGTCCCTCAAGCTTTTCCACATGGTATCATTGACTTATAGTGGTCACGTGACCTTAAAGCTCGAAAAACAGAAATTTGAAAATGGGCCGACTGTATCACCTTTGGTATCAATTGATTTCGATTTACAATCATTAAGAATCAAAAGACAAACAAGAAACCGTCCGGAATGGATGTCCCCAATTTTACAGAAAGGAGAAAAATAAATAAATACAAAAATCATGACTTGGTCACGTGACCTGTTTTACGAATTATCCCCTTAACACTAAACGGTGGACAACCATTCCGGGCAGAATTTGAAAGACAACTATGAATGTCGTTTGATAGCATCCTATTCGTTAATTTTTGAATGGTTTCTATCCGGCCCATTTTTAGTCGAAGTTTTTTCTCTTCCTTGCCACGTGACTAATCACGTGACACACCTTATGCCGTATAAACCTGAATTTTTTAAGAAATCATGGAAATAAAGCATCTGAGAAAGATATAGCTAGAAGGGTGGAATATCCTTTGAGAAACTGAATAAATACATATTTTATGTTAATTAGGTGACTGACCCAGGCCTTAACAAGCTTGAGCAGCTGTTCAAAATTAAAACTCAATCTAGACCTTGCCTTATATTGCCTTGCCTTATATTGCTTATGTGACCGAGTCAAGTTGGTAAAACCACTTTATTGTTGTACAGAACAATATAAGACAAAGACGACGAGCTAAAAATAAAATTATAAGCAAAATAACAATCAAAATTGTGTCTTATAGTTACGATTACAATGGTTTGTTTGTCTACATATTACAATAATACATTCTTGTTCGAATAAACTGAGTCCTCTATCACGTTGCTTGGCTCTTTTGAGAACTAAATGCAGTATTACAAAATGTAATTGTTCTCAAAATAACATTGAAATCACATTGATTGAGATTGAGTCAAATTGACTTCTTACAATGGCTCTTAGAGCAAGCGTTTACTTGTCCTTAACGATCAAGGACCCACGACGTAGGTCAACTGAAATAGCTAATAACTAGATTATAAATCAATTCTTTTACAATAGACAAATAATTAACATAAGCATAAAACTTTGAATGGCATAATAATGAATATAAAAGTTAAATTAATAGCTGGTTAGACCATAAAAAGAATAAAATCAATCACTTACTTAGTCCACGCTATCCTGACTTGGCGACGCTTGTTGCGAAATACAAGCCGAACGTGAGTTAACTACGAGCACATAGCTTATATGATTGACAGCTATGTCATAATGCAATGTTATTGGCTAAAGAACGACAACTTTAAGTGGGCTAAATGCGCAAACAACGACATTGGAATCAAAACAAACCATGCCCTGGTCACACTTACAGAAAGGCCGTCTTCTAGTTGTTTATCTTGTATTTACAGCGAGACATTCGATTGTAGAGATTCCCTGTAAAAATTCTACTGAATACGAAAAAACTAATAATAATACATAAACTCTGTAGTTTCGAAGTGCTTGAATCTTAGTTTGCATTTTTCGAACAGATTATCGCTTTCAGATCAGTTGTGTCGTATCAGTTGTCTTGTGAGTCACTTCGTTCAAAAAATTTAGAAAAGCGGTAAAGAGCATGTGTGGAGTGTCTTGTGTCACGTACTACCCATAACAAGACTTTGATTGACATTGACAACAAATAACATTCCCCGGAAACCCTATGGCAGATGGCCGCAAAGGCCTATTGGGTAATAGACTCATGGCTACTATTGAGCAACTTTTGGAATTTGTCGCACAGAAAAGTTACGTAACGCTATATATGTCATGTTAAAATTTCATCAATACAACTTCTTGTATGGAGACCTTAGCTTTTCCATTAGACATGAAGTACATACCTGAAATCAAAGATAATTTTCGAATGGTTTGCCATAGGCAACCCAGTAAAACGAAAGAAACCTAAGGGAAACCTCTGAGTCAACTCGTGCCGGCCAAAGACCTGGGCACGAGTAATAAGTGCCACATTGATATCAGGTTTCACTGACTGAAACCTGTGTGATGTCAGCAGTAAAACTCTGATTTGAAACTTCTTTGGATCCCTATGGTGATGATGTCATAGACGATTGCGCAATTTTTGGAATTTGTGACAGGAAAAAAAAAACACGGAGATACGAAAGGTAATTTTCAACTAGGCTCGCCTACGGCAGCCCAGTAACTAATCTCATCCTCACAGGCCCCGAAATACGTAGCTTTTACGTTCCAATCTATAAGAAGCTGGCGTGCACACGTGATATTTCGAAAATACTCGAATCGTCGGCAAACCTTTGTCAAATTTAAAAAGGCTTCCATCGGAACGGCATCGGATGATTCGCCGACGCGATTAGCATCGAGCGAATAGTATTCGATTTCATGTAATACTGTTTCGGACTTCCTGTGGTGTTTACGCACACTCACTCACTTACTCACTCAACCCTATAGCATAGTAGCTACCGGCCGGCTCTATGAGGCAGTAGCTACAAAAATGATAATCATATTAAAAACATTTTTAAAATCTGGAAGCAAATGGGAAATTTCTGTACAAACATTTGCTCTATTCGCTCAACAATCCTCATGTTTATTCTGGGAATAATAACACGTCAGAGATAATATGATAAAACAATGTTATTGCTATACATTGCTATACCATTTTTCCTTTGTTTCTTTATCCAATCACAATGCTTGTTCAGACGGTTGTGGGTTACCCGGCGTGCGCTATTTGACTTCCAGCTGACAACTCCTGTAATCAGCTTCACACCTCTAAACGACCATTAAAAAAAATTACCGTTTTAACTCCGAAACTAAAAAAAGTGATTCGGTTTTTTCGGAACTAAAGACCTCACTATAATCTGTTAGGTGGCTTGTTTTTAAAACTTTCAATATTTTGAGTGAAATTGTGTCCCGTGTATCCACAAAGACACAAAGAGCACATTTAAAGTTATCATGGGTTTGAATGAACTTTTCTCGATGAATGTCTAGTTAAAATGTCTGAACCCGAACTACTTACGGCAAACGAATACGGCGATCGATTAAAGAATTAGAAGCAAGCAAAAAGTATCGGCTAAGTGCTAAAATAAGTATATAACAATTCTAAAGGAAGACGAGTGACAAAGGCTCTTTCTTATGTTTAACAAAGCGAATAGCGAAATTTTATTTCAATGTAAATACTAAAAGGTCAACTAAATTGAAACCAGAGTATAATATAACAGACGTATAGCGCAACATCATTTGTTAAGTACTTGTTTTCGAAATATTTCACAGTCAATTACAAAGGATCAGGACATTGATTTCCTTAACGGGTTAGTCATAGTCCACAACTGCAAAGTCGTCTGCATCCACAAGTCGAGAGGCAGCCCAGTGAACGCCTGAGGGCGTCTAGTTAGAGAAGAGGCAACACACTTCTAAACAAACGAGGCAAGTCTCAGTCTCATGAGTCCTGAAACCACATGGCTTTACGTAGCAATCGATAAGAAACTAGCGTGCACACGAGATATTCCGAAATTAGTCCGGACCGAGGTGGACTCTTTGTCAAATCAGATTGTCCTTATTGTCAAATCTAAAAATGCTTGCATTTGTGGCAGTAGCCACAAAACCGTAAACAAACCCTGCAGCTGCGCAGTACTGCTGTTGATCACCTTCAAGTGTAAAGCCAAACAACTTTGTAAAGCAAATTAAGGATAATGAAATTTTGCGGTGACTTCGGTTAGACTTTGGTTTAATCGGTTAGACTTTGAAACGATGGATGGGTTGTAGGTAATTTGAAACACCGTGAATAAAAAACGAGTTTACTTAACTGACGTTTCGGACTTTAGTCCTTCGTCGGAGTAAAAGAGATCTCCGGGTTAGGGGGGGAGGGACTGCGATCGGGAAAGGACAGGGATGCTCGTCGTACCTTTTAAGGGCGAAAATCAGCGGTCTGGTGTCTATTAGAGTATCTTAAATATTATTGACCGGACTACCAGAGACTGAGCTGGTACCTTTTAGGGGGACTTTGTAGTAAATAAGGTACCCGAGATACGAATTACGACGTCAACAAAAGCAACAAACTTTTCAAGAATAAGCTTTTCGCGGAAGATTCAAACTATTCAAACTGCAAGTTTTTTAGCTAGTACCTTTTATAGGGGTAAAAATCTTATGTTGTCACTAAAAGCGTCCACCAGGATAACACTAAGATACCTTTTTTTAGGAGTCATTTTCAAAATTTCCGACGAGCATCCTCGTCTTGCTATATGTTGGATCCCCCCGGCATTTTCAATCGATTGAATAAAGTATAGAGGAAAAAAGCATAAAGGCTGACGAAACCGTTGTCAATCTTTCATTATAAGTCTGCTATCTGATTCACACTGCGGTTGAGGTGAGAGAACAGATGACATCGTCAAAGACAAATAAATCTACCTTTGAATGAAAACTTTAGAAGGGCTTACGATAAAAGGAAAACAACCAAGGCTAACAGTCATTCAACAAATGTATTAAACACAGAAATTGTTGGAAAAAAATCAATGGTATTTAATCAACAAAAGCTAAAATATGACAGTTCTTCGATCAATAATTTGTGTGCTTTTTGAACTTGTGGCTAACATGTGGTCACAAAATGATTTATAAACAAAGCACTGTTTTCATTCTGCTGTTAATAATTGTATGAAAGGTTAATTGCTGTTTAAGCAAAGTGCAGCAAATAAAACGACATGAATGTTATGCGCCTCGCACTGTGTGAACGTAGCGCAGGACAATCCAGAAGGTAGAGGTCACACCATCACCATGGATTGGTATCGCCTTCAAAGCATTTGCCAAATCTTAATGATCGTATATCTTAATATGATATCAATTAGTTCTTCTAGTGCTGATAAGAATAAAAAACAAACGACAATTATTGTTTCAATGGACGGAGTTGGATGGCAGTTTCTCGACAACGACATCACAGACACGCCTAATTTTGACTTCGTTGCTCGAGCTGGGGTCAAAGCAAAAAATATGATTACAGTGAACCCAACTAGCACCTTCCCTGTCCATACAACACTCGTCACGGGATTGTATCCAGAAAGCCACGGAATTATTAGCAACCATTTCTATGATCCAGACTACGATGAAGAGTTTCATTTGGAAAATGATTGCTCAAACTTCGATCCAAAGTTCCTCAATGATTCCGAGCCAATCTGGTTGACAATGGAGAAGAGAGGCAAAAAAACTGGAACATACTTTTGGCCATCGAGCACAAGCTACGAGCGACGACCATCATATTTTGCAGATCACATTTGTAAGTTTAATTGCTCTGATTATCCTGGCAAGAAACTGAAAAAATTAAGAAAAAAAGTTGGAAGAAAGCATTGCAAGTTTGATTGGTTTGAGGATCCCTATTGGAACAGGATCGAGACTGCTGTAAGCTGGATGAAGTCGGAGAACCCACCGCGTTTGATTCTTTTATACTTCGAACAGGCTGACTACAAGGGGCATAAATACGGACCAAACTCGCCATACTACTGGAAGTCCATTGAATCTCACGACAGATACGTGGTTGGGTATCTCATAGATAAACTCAGGCAGTCAAATCTCATAGACGCAACGAATTTGATCTTTGTTTCAGATCATTCCATGGTTGAAACAAGCAACGAAAGGCTGATCGATCTGTTTAAAGTTGTTGATCCAGGCAGTTATAATAGTTATTGGCCTGGAATTTGGCCTAAACCAGGAAAATTTGATGAAGTCTACAAAAAATTAACCCTCTTGAACAACTCCCACATTAAAATCTACAAAAAGGAAGACATCCCGGAAGAGTATCACTGGAAGCATAACCGACGAGTACCGCCAATTTTTGCCGACGTAGAAAATGGCTGGCTGACGCGCACCAAGAAGTACAACAAAACTGCAGAAGGTACTTGGCGAAGGGGATCCCACGGATGGCCAGCGAGTCAAGAAACAGCCGCAATATTCTATGCCATGGGTCCAGCCTTTAAAAAGGGATACAACTTCACTGGATCTGTTCGTGCAGTTGATATCTATCCTTTGTTGTGCCATCTTCTTGATGTGGAACCACTCCCAAATAATGGATCTCTTAACAACACCATGCATCTTTTGGATATATCAACCCGTTTTAACAATTCCAGGGGTATAGCTACTGATTTTATTATCTTTGCCTTATTAATTTTTATCTTGTTGATAAACTTTTAAACTAAAACAACAGTCGAATCTTTAATTTGTTGCGTCATGATCAACTGAGGGTTGTTTTACTCATATAGGCTTTTATCATGTTGGCGTGACAGTTTGAAAAGTATGTTTTACGAGAAATAGGATAAAACTTGTCATCTGGCTATCTGCAAAACTGGAGAGTTTTGTAACGATTGCACTTAAACTATCGATTTAAGACATGAAGTCTTGAAAACATGAAAATTTTACAAAAAAATGTATGACAACGGGCAACCAATGCCCATCCATAATGCATTCCCTTGCAATAATCTCCGGACGCGGATCCAGGGCTAGGACTACGACTTGGGGGTTCACCTCAGATACAAGGTATATGCCAAAAGAACAACTATTATATATAGAAATGTATCATTTTTAGGGTGAGAAGGGGAGTTCAAGAGTCGATCCTCTGACCAACCCCTGATTCTGCCACGTATCCCCAGTTTAAAAAATTCATATCTTTTCTGAATTTGGAATGTACCTATATTTACGAAACGTCACGGTTTTAATAATAGCGATATTAAAATATTTTAATTGAAACTCCTTTTCCTGATAAAACGAATATTTCAAAATTCATTCAAGTGTGATAAAGGTTTATCATATTAAAAATAGTTTATCGAGGTAAACTTCAGAAATAATGAAGGATTTCTCTCATTCAATTTTTTTTTCTGACATATGAGAAATTAAAAAGCTTCTCAATTACTTTAATTGATAAAATATATTTAACATATTAACTGTAAAACTGTGTGTGCTTTCTTTCTTTCTTTCTTTTATTTCATACGCAAGAAAGAGAAAGGGTAATGATCTCGTTGGGAAGGGATAAAAACGATTCGTGAGGTTATAGTCAAGCTAAATCCAGAATTTTATTAACTCGGTTAACCATAATTGCCTGGCACCCACATTTTTCTCCCTTATTAAATGGATAAATTTGATGGGTTGTGTTAGTTTCCCGCATTTGCTGTTGTGGCTAAAGAAAAAGGTATATTTAAAAATCGATATAACAGCTGCAGAAAGGAGAAGATAGGAAGTAAGGAAGCAAGCCGGAAGGGAGGGAAGGGAAGGAAAGGGAAAGGAAGCAATTAAGCAAGCAGGCAAGAAAGAAAGAAAGAAAGGGAGAGGAAGGAAGGAAGGAAGAAAGGGAGAAAGGAAAAATGATTAAAAGGAAAGCTGGAAGGATGGAAGGAAGGAAGGAAAAAGAAAGCGAAGCAAGATAATTTTATAAAGGAAAGAGAGGAGGAAGAAATGGAATATAAGAAGAATAATGGCTGACAGAAATTAATACAGAAGACTATCTTTTTTAAATCAGTGAATCCGCTACAAAAGAAGGAAGGAAGGAAGTTATAACATTTCTTCGCATCAGCCATTGTGATCGAAATAAGGGTGAACCAAAAAAGGCATACAACTCACATATGACGCCAAGTACAAGTAGATCGCTTTCATGCATCGCTTCTAACCCAAACAATGTTTTCAAAATAAAAAACCGCTATTGCAAATATTCTGTAGCTTCAAACCATGGCCTTACTTATAATTTGACGATAAAATAATTATTCAGTCAACTTGCCTCCCGGTGTAAGTTGATGTTGCATTCTCAGTACACCGCAGGCGAAAGTCGTATAAAAAGATCGTTATTGAATTATCCTAGCTCCTTTATTTTTCCATGCCACATATATATTTAAAAATTCCTGTTATTTAATACTGCAATGCAAGATAAATTCAATGCTTACACCATAAACCAGGTGTAGTTTATTATACTTTTATTTATTATCTCCGTCTATCCAGCTGCCGCCTGCAGGCTTCTTGCATAAGTGTAAGTATTTTGTAATGTCTATTTTCAACAAATTTGGCAATACGACTCATAACAGCTTGCAGTCTTTGGTAGGTCAAATGAAAAGTTCTCGACACTCCATGCCTAAGAATACAGAAATGTTGATATACATAATATAAAAAAGGGCATGGCGAAGAAGTAAAAGGGAGAAAAAAAGCTATTCGTTGTAAACTAGAGTGGTCAAAGCCTGTTGACCATTTGTAAAAATGAATTTTAGAAAAAATCTTACACGACCAAACGCCATAAATTCTAAAGAGGAAATTAAATACAAGGCCAACAAGCCAGACAACGAGAAATACGAATCTGATGTTTAGAACTCGAGGTGTGGCTTTCATTGGGAAGACAGCGTCGAAGAAACGATCAAATACAATGAATACCATACTCTGTAATCTGGGTGTAACCACAAAGCCAATGATCTCTTGAGATATGAATAACAAAGATACAACCGCCATGTTGGATGATTGAACAAGTGGAACTAATTAGGAATGCGCTTTGATATAAATAACAAAGATACAATTACTCGATGTTGGATGATAGAACAAGTGGAACTAATTAGGAATGCTTTGATATGAATAACAAAGATACATCCGCCATGTTGGATGATAGAACAAGTGAAACTAATCAGGAATGCATTGTTATCGGTAACCAATATGAACGGATGTGACGTAACATGCATTCCAAGAATAGAAACAGTTGTGGAGACATTGCGTATGAAAGACGATTATCATAGCTTTCAAAGGATGTTTCCCAGTAATTATTTTCAATATATTTCTATATATATCTATATACGATAATCTGCAAAGGAATTCACTTTCGAATGCGCCAAAGCGCGAAATACAAATAATTATATAAATAAACAATTAAATAGACTTAAAATAAGTAAAGAAAAATAATAATAGAATAAATAGAAAGTCAGCAAGTGTTATTGTAAGAATTTGATGAAGTTTTTTAAAGTGTTTTGATGTTAGTTGATCAGTTAGAGTGACTGGTAGAGCATTCCACTCTTTAACTGTTATAGTAAAGAAACTGTATTTATAATAATTATTATTGTTACCAACTAATAAAACGTTTTGGATGATATTGATGCCGGTTGGACACGTGTTTTGTTTGGGATATTCATTGCAATTTCCTTATTTACTATTTTGTACATGTAGATATACATATTGAAACTATACGTCTAATAAATAAATAAATAATTTTCAGTTTTACTTGTAAATTTTGTAGCTATATAAAATGGAACAATGTTGAAACAAGCTGAATTGGTTTAAACGGATAGCTGACAATAACAGACAATAAATCAAAATAAATAGGTTGTGACAGGTAAAAGAAATAGAACTTACCTCCCAATTGAAACCTAGCATTTAGGAAGAACGTAACCAACCTATAAGTTGTGGTTGCGTCAAGGTTTCACTACACTTCACAGCGACCAACTTGTTGGATCGAAACAATATTATGTTTTTGAACTAGAATAGAATTCTTTTTGTCGAGGAGTAAAACTGTTAGCTTAGCCCTACAAGAAGACCTACAGAGTTGAATCCGCATCAGTTTCAATAATAAACGGTCATGAGATCAATGAACCTTATTTGCTTTGGCGTACTGAATATTTTTCCAACGCAATTCTCTTAGGAAATGGAGTCTTTGTTTGAGCTACCTACATATCAACGTATTTTCTCAGGCGTTACCACAAAGGAAAGACATAATAATCCAGGGAATAAAACGTGGTTTGTGGTCAACAACGAATAAGGTCTATCGAAAGCAAATATATGTGAAATTAAAAGTTTTTTTAACCTACAATAATAGTTTTTTTTTTCAAGATACGTTTGAATGCACAAGAAAACTATTTTCCCAGCCAAAGTCTTGGTTTGAATACATGAGTTTCATGATTATTCTTTTACCTAATATAGTGTTGATTTTATTGGAGAATTAGACAATGAAACGAGTAGGATTGTTTTACAATAAATCGTCTAATGAACCTGGCAGGATCTTTGTGAATCCTATTGCGCAATAGTCTAATAATGAAGAAGCTAATGACTAGTAAATTCTGTCACTTGAGCAATCAACTGTATCTTGGGAAAGATCTATTAAAGCATTTGTTTACCTTTTCGTTCGCACTCTCCTGAACACTTTTAACACTCAGTATAAACCATACACGGAGCTCCACCTAGAAGAATGGACCTCTGGGACCTAGGGAACGATATAGCACGTAGAATCTCTAATACGGTGATCAATCGAATGTATTTATATCAAGCTAGAACTGAACGTTATAAAGAATTACTAAAGGTAAACACGGTTTTATTTGTAGGTTTTGCAGGTAAATTGTCTCAGCTTGCATCAAAATTATAGCTTTGACTCCAAGCTAGCAACCAATCATATTCCACAACTTTAAGCACGCTTCAGCCATCGCATATTGAAAATAACAAATGGTGTTCAACTCTCTTACAGTTTGAATGTAGACACTACGATCGTAGTTCCATATGTACTCACGTTTTTCAATAATCACACATTATGATCAGGAAATTTATTCAAGCCGTGGGATTAGACGTGTCTGTTTTCTCGTTTTCTGATTGGTTCACAGCGGACGCCATTTAAAAGAGAATAACTGGCTCGAGTGTGCAAGTGCAGACCATTAGAGAAATTAAAGTTGTTTTGTTTGCTTCATCAAGTTTAAATGGCTTGGAAAAAATCCGAGTCCTTCAGGCTGGGAATTGAACACGCGATCCCCCTGCCTTCTGGTCAGGCGCTGTAATTATAACCACTGAGCTACTGGGGAACTATAGTGGTGAACACCTGATAAGAAAGCAGGAGATCGCGGGTTCAATTTCCAAGTGACATTAACATTAAAATTAAATAATTAGAGAAATTGTTCACAGTTAATTAGTCAGTCAGCGCGCAGGTTATATTATAACTATGTTAAAATGAAAATTTTAAAGCAATTAAAAGTTAAAATACAAAAATGCTTTATCTGCTTTGTGTGTGTGTTGTGCGTGTGTGCGTGTGTGCGTTTGTACGTCTCTGCGTATGTTGTCGTGCGTCTGTGCGTCGTGCGTCTGTATGTGTCCTAGATTACGTGAAAAAGGAATATTGATGACATCTGTGTCTGCCATAAAAACTTGCATGCGCACGTTTTGATATTAATCGACTATTTTCCTTGGATGTAATCTGCCTAATTGAAACCTGGCTAAACAGTTCGTGGCGTGATGCTGAACTCTATTAGTGGTTACAACATTGTTAGGAAAGATAGAAAGGAACAGAGAGGAGGTGTAACAGCCATTTACTATAAATCAAAGTTTGTGGCCCGTCCACGACCGGACATTGACATTGAGGGGGTTGAAACTGTGTGGCCGGAATTTTTTTTCTCTATCAAAAGCAAGATCTTAATATCTTCGCTCTAACGTTCACCTACCGTTGACCTCAAAGAAAGCCCAAAAGTTGAGACTCTGCTTGACTACAGTTCTAGAGAAAACATTGAAACAATGCTACTTGGAGATCTAAATTGTGACTTTAATGCACGTAACGCTCTGCGGATACAAAGGAACTCTGTAAACTATTTGATATCTAACAGTTTACACAACTGATAAAATCTCCTACAAGAATAACTCAGCGCTCTTCTACAGCCCTGGACTTTATTTTTATTATCAACACTGAAAAAATAATCACATCTGGAGTCCTAAACTGTACCATGTCTGATCATTCGCTTGTCTGATCAAAAAGCTTTAATGTCTGGGTCCACTTGTGAGTGGTCTAAATATCGAGATCTTAGCAACAGAGTAAATAGTCTATCAGAGAAGCAAAGAAACTCTATTATTCCAACCTGATAAAAAGAAAACAAATCGGACTCTTCCAAGTTATGGAAAGCTGTAAAATCGGCCATTTCATGTCCGTGATACGCATGTACAATCTCTTTATATCGACGGCACACTGATAACAGATCCCTTGTTGATAGCTACTAAGTTTGAAACGTTCTTTAGAACTATCATAGTTATCTATCATTACGTACCTTCGAGAAACCCTCCCTTCCACTCCCATCCCGCCAATGCTAAGGCGCCTCCAAGTTAGCTCCACAGTGGTCTCCAGGCTATCACCAATCACTTACGAATGTATATTCAAACAACAAAGGGAAGGTACGTTTTTTATTGTAAGGGGGGGCTGGAGCCTCAGAGGGGAAGGTCATTAGTCATATTTTTAGACTCAAGGGGAGGGTTATCTTTTTTTAATACACTCAAAGCAAAAATTTTTTTAAAAAGAAATCATCTTTGAAGAACAAACCTTGTACAAAAAAGTTGTAAGTCAAAACTATATCCAAATTTTTGAAAAAGTTGCATGAAGTCAGCAGGGGGAAAGGTAACTGCTCAGTTATATTAAGCCAGGAAAATTCATAACTATCAACCGTACTAGCTAGACACGGTGATCTATTGCGCATTCCTCTAGCCAAAACCTCTAAATGTCATGGTAGCTTTCGCATAAATGGAGCTCGCACATTCAATCAACTACCTTTAGAAATAAGCTAAAGCTGCATTCTTGAGGAGTTTAAAACCAAGGCAAAGCGTCATTATAAGCGTTAAAATCACAGCACTGCCAAAATTCTGGAACTTCTGTAACTGTATTGTATGATATTTGTATTGTAGTGTTTTCTATTTTATTTTATTTTAATTTAATTATTTTTAAACTTAATTATGTTATACAGGACTCTATTTAAACTAGCATGCTAAATTAGATGTTCCTGTAAAAATATTACATCAAATTAAAAAGCTTTTTTTCACACATTGGTCACTAGTCAAACAAAAAGCATCCAATCGAGGCTGTAAAGTCATTCGAAAGGATTATTGAAATGTGTACCTTGAAGCCTCGATTCGATGCACGAAAAGTGTTTAATTTTCACTTAATGACTGGTCCCGAGGAAAACAGTTGTTTTCCCGAGACTAGAGGAAAAGCAAGACTAAGTGTTTCTCTCGGGACGAGTCATAAGTGTATAGGAGTATGTAAGAGTCATTGTTATATAGTGACAGAGAAATGATTAACTAGTCAGTTTAGGGGACGTCCTGAATGGGAAATAAGTTATTATAAAGCAAAAGTTAATACATTGTCACCTGTCAACGACCATGACAATATTTCAATCCATCTATATTTACGCAAGTGGAATGTGTTAAATATTGTCTGGAATATTTTCTAACACCCGATTATTTGTTATCTGTCGTCGGTATTTTCTTCCATTCACACCGAGGCCTTTTACTGGTGCCTGACGTAGACAGAAAGGGTCATTTGTTTTAAAACTGTCTTACAAGCAAAAGGTGTTTAAATCTAGCTCTTGACAGTCACTATGGATCAGATCAATGATAGACTGAGTGTCGTTTTAGCATATAGATTCAGTAGTTCCACTCAGTCAACAATACGAGCAATTTGTTCATCTATTTTTAAGCCTTATATGTCCCATGCCACTAATAAGACAGGTGAAGGTGACATTTGACGTTTACGCGGCTGAGAGTTACGGGAAGAGAAAAATTGAGGGGCTGTAGCAGTGCGATTGTCACGCGACAATCGGTTGCGCAGCCTCAAATCGCTCGTGTAAAACGGCCTGAAGATTGTACGGCGATTATCGCGATTATGAAAAATTGGCAGTGCGATTATTGCGCAACAATCGCATTGCTAACATTGCTCGTAAAAATGGGCCTTTACTGGAGGCTTTAGGCCGATCGATTTCGGATTTATAGCTCACAGATTTCGAGAGGTTTCGACGGCAAATACCTTTTTTTCAGATTAGAAAACCTACATAAACCTTCATTTGGCTCGCAAGATTACACATAGAAGGCCTCAGGTTTATCAGTGCGACTGTCCGGCACTGATGGCTCAATTCATTTTTCTTTTTCGTTTTCAGTTATATCAACGTTGTTAAATACTGCCATTTCATGAAGATAAGTTGGTGCAGTAGTCCTTTGTGTATTGACTTTCAAGACATCAATGTTGTTTGAAAACAGCAACGAAATTGGAAACATTTTTCTCAAGCAACTTCTAAAATTGCTACTAAACGCAAAACAAATGTATGGGTTGATGGCCAAGCTTATGTAAGAAAGAAATGACAAAATCTCACTCATAATGCCATGAAAAGACGATACACTTGTTGGCAGGATTCTTTTCCAAACAAACAATTCGAAAATAACAAGGATATGGTTAGGAGACCAACAAACAAAGAAGGACAAAACTATTACAAATGCCATCTTGATGATGTTGTTGTTCAGTTTCCGTCGCCTTGATTCATGTTCAAAAGAACGTTGTCCAGGGATTGTATGCCGCTTCATTCTGCAGGCAATAATGGAGTATAGCACAGTGACAACCATTAATGGCAACACGAAAAAGAGAGTTATTATCATAATAATAAAGTACGAATGGTGTATTTTTGCATGGTTAAAGATAGAGGGCCAGAACAACATACAAAACTCTCTCCCATCGAAAAATGCAGTTTCGAATGTTGCGAAATTTAAAGAGAATGGAACCATAGCCACAATCCAGATGATAGGCAAAAGAACCCTTAACTTCATAACTCGAGGCATAGATTTCAGTGGGAACATTACAGCGAAGAAGCGATCAAAGGCAATAGCTACCATACTCTCTATCGAAATGGTAATAGATACATCGCGGATGAATGGACAAAGCTTGCAAAGAATATTCCCCAGTGTGCCAGGAATGCTCCATTCGGTTGACATTCTTAAAATGATTTCAATTGTACGGGGAATTACAAACAATGAACCAGCCAGGTCAGAAAGAGCCATGTTAACTATCAGAAAGTTGATGGTTGTTTGCATTCGTCGATTTTTACAAACGATAGCAATAATTGAGATATTGCCAACAACAGTAAGTAAAAGAAGTATAGAGTAGCATACTATAAATGGTATTCTTGACTCCTCAGGCAAAGATACGATCCATGGTTGTATTTTGTTCGTATGAGATTCGTCTAGGCTCGAGTTGTTTGAAGACATAGCCAATAGTGAACAGGACAGATTTTTTTTTTTTTTTTTTTTTTTTGTTGATTGCCTTACATGGTTTAAACTACACCACGATAAACATTGTCAACACAAAAGTGTAGAAGTTCATTCAAGGTCTTGTTACCGATTTTCGTTTTGTCTTTATAAATTAGATCTTTATGGACTCTTTTTTCAAGTTTACCAAAGAGCACGACTCAAACACGAGTTGAGAACTCACTTTCATCTCTTTTTCTAAACAAAGCGGATCAATTTTTTTATGTTTGAGAAAAAAGCCAGCTTTGTTTACACAGGTAGGTACGTTGTCTTTACTTGGATTTCCGAGTTGATGTTTTTCTTTTAATTGTAATTTTAGGCCAAGTGTTTATCACTTGGCCATCATGTAAATCCTACCCAGCTAAATCGTTTGTTCATTGATAACTAAGATTTCTTGATCGATGACTATTGTCTATTTGAGTCTTTTACATGCTTTGTAAATTCAAAAGTTTCATTTCAGCCCGGCCCACAAAGGGTCATTTCAAGGTCAACTTGACCCAGGGTTGACCTTTTCTTGGCCTAAGTTGACGGGGCCTGGGTTTTATTAAAAGAATAATCAAATAACATAAATAATAAATCCAATAAGAAAATGCGTATCAAATGCAAAGCGTAAACAATTAAAAAGTCCCGTGACCGGGCTCTCTATAGAGCGTTTTTAATCAATCCCTGGAGAATCAAATGACAACAGAGACCATCTTGGTGTACCTGGTGTAACAAGAGAAGCTAATAAGGAATGCTTTGTTTGTGGTACACCAACATGGCCACCATGACGTCACATGGAAATGCTCCATTCTACTCCGAACGTAACCCTGTCGGAGGCCGGAAAGAGTTATATGCCGGATACGCTTTACAGGCCTTCGATTGTGACTGGTTTATTTGAGTTTAAGAAGGACAACCATATTAATTCTTTTGACACTATACTAGAGTCATTCTAGTTGATGAACAGATGCATAGGAAAAAATATATATTGATATTGATCAGAAAAAGCCATGTTAAAATGATCAGAAAGTTGATGGTTGTTTGCAATGGTCGATTTTTACAAACGATAGCAATAATTGAGGTATTGTCAAGAACAGCAAGTAATAGATGTATAGAGCAACTTAATATGAATGAAATTCTCGACTCCTCAGACAGAAATAGGATCCCGATTGTTCGGTTTGTAGTCCGTACGCGCGATGTATTAACAAGTGAATCGTTGATGGTAAAGTGGCAAGATCGGCATGGTCAGCTAGCGGAGTTCAAATCTAATGCGATGTGGTATTTTTTAGGATCAATCACGGAACACGTAAAACCGCTTAGTACTTCACTAATAATTACACAGAAATAGGCCATTTCCGAGATACGCTCCAATTCCCGCGAACAATAGTTTCAAGTCGAGGCTACGTGCCACGTTTTTTATATATTTGCTGATTTTCGCAGAAAGCCTCGACTTGAAAACTATTGTTCGATCCAATTCCCACAAACAATAATTTTAAAGTCGAGGCTTCGTGCGAAAATGCAGCAAAAATATGAAAACTTCGCACGAAGCCTCTTACTTTTATTTTTTACTATTACTTTCTGCACGTTATTATCAGTTAATTTGGAGCTAGAAAAATTGTTTGGCAACCCGCTTTCTTATTAATTTTTGTCCAATGGAAAAAATAACCTCATTGTTTATTGTCTAACTAAAACAGTTTTGTTTCCCATCAAATCACTCAATCTATCGGCTTAAGGCATGTTTACACGGATGATTTTGTGCTGCAATTTTAAGGTGCGATTTTACCGCGATGCAAAATCGCAACAAGCCGGCAGTGAAAATTTGATTATGTTTAGTCAAAACCTCTGCGACAACGTTACTTTCGTAAGGTCGTAGAGGAATCGTCAGCTGTTCACTCATGCGATTTTGCAACGCACTGAAATTGTCACAAAAATCACAGCAAAAATCATACCCCAAAATCGCAGCAAGAATCGCCCGTGTAGATCTTTATCCTTCTTCTTTATCTTTTCGACTGTATAATGTTTAGCAAATGAAATCAAAGTTAGAGTAACACTTTTCATTATAATTAATTTTTCTAAAACAATATTATTAAAAGACTAGAATCAATCTCATTTTGAACTCATTTTTTTGACAAAAAAAATCATATAATATTGAATGTATATAATTTTTACAATCTTACAGGAAGGATGTATTAACTATAATGTATAAACCTCTAAATCAGGGGAAATTTTATTTTATGATTATTTATGGTTGTTAGTGTGTTCATCATAAGAACACAGAAAACCTTTTTAACTAAATATGCTCAATATATATATATCCAAATATTTTGAATTCACTGAAAATTCTCCTATCATTATGCGAATTCCCGAAGAACCTTGTTAAATCTCACAAAATTTCTTTAAATTCAAGTTACTGATAATTTTTCAAAGGTAAATTTATTTTTTAAATAATAAAGTTGCATCTTCAATACATGAATTTCATCAGTAACAATCTTTTTTTCTATAACGAAAACTAAGCGTTTTAGCTTAAATAAACATTTTTTTTCCATAACTGAAAAAGAAAAAAAAAAAGTTTTCGATTCAATTTTTATCAAATGACTCTCAAATGTAGGCTACCTGGATTGCCATCAATCACGACTGAATCTTCAACAAACATCTCTTTACTCATCCATCTGTCTTTTTTGGAATCAACTGGTTTTAACACTGTCCGCTGTATCCGCGTGAATTCCTTTTCTTTCGTCTGCAAATTGTGTATTGAAGTCGAAGGAATTTTTGATTCAATTTCTTCAATCTTTTCCTTTGGCAAAAATATAATATAATATAATTATATGACTTTAGGTTCAACAAATTAAAAAATATAAGCGAGATCTGATGTGCATTGCTCCGTTATAATTAGGGTACTAAGATTAATATATAGGATGAATAATATTGGGAGCTTCAAGGTATTTTAAATAAGGCGAGCAGGTACTACAGCAATTACTTAACAATTAAGGCCGATACACACGAGGGAGCTTGCTCCTGCAACACGCTCCTGGGTCATTTTGCCATGTTGGTACACACGAGG
>JANTNT010076543.1:0-11600 GCA_024752375.1 Entacmaea quadricolor | reverse complement strand
ATTTATATATATATTATTTATATATATATTATTTATATATATATATTGTATAATCTATATAAATATATTTTTCTTTATGTTTTTTTACATATACTGAAAAATGTACATGTCACTCAAAGTAAACGAAATATTTGTCGTGTAACGTGACTGTGACGTTACTTGACATCAAGCTAAACATTCAACTAAATGTTCTAACAGCGAAACAGTACAGGAAATACTTGTCAGGAAAATGAAGCAGAACTTTATACAATTTTTATTGTTTAACTGATAATAGTCGTTGGATTTCTATTTGTAAGAACGATTTGCATTCAACTATCTCTGTCATTTTCGGGGTTCTGTATTTTTAAAAAAGTTTTTTTTTATTGATGACCCTCTTTTATGATAAACCGCCACAGATAGAAGTACAGCGGAGAGAAATTTTACAGCGTGGCTACTATAAACGATGCCACCGAAACACGGGACCAAATCAAGGTTTAAAGTAAAAACAATGTATTAGTACAACTTTGAGAATTTTAGCCAATTAGGAGAAAGTAAAATAGCCAAGATATGAATAATGTCTGACAAACAATTTTGATGATATCAAAAAAACTGTGGGAATGAAACATTGTAATTGGTTGAGTTCAAGATTCTACTGATTGTGATCTCCCATGATTGGCTCAAGTTTTCATTCTAAATCTTGATTGGTTCTCAATTTTTAAGTGGCTCCGGTTAGATTAGTCGCACTGTAAAACCATTCAGAACACTTTTGACAAAGGCAGCATTAGGATTAAATGCGATTTACTTAGTAAGACATTTTATTCGACTTTGGATTCTTCCCTCTAGCAATAGATAAACACCTGCTGCCCATTCAGACACCAAAAGTGATCGCTTAGAAGAGACCATACTGCATTTACAAGTTTTCTCCAACTCCTGTTATCGACTGCTTATTCAAACAACAAGGGTTGTAGCTTAGAGTCCTTAGAAGAGTTCTTTCAGCAGGCAAGGTTCATATAGTGTGGGGCCATGAAGATTTTCAATTTTAGAATATGAAATTTTTAAAACCCCCATTTCTGAACTTGCAAAAATTTTGTGCTTCCCCCAATTTGTAGTGAAAAAATCAGCATGGTAATAAAAATTTAATTTAGCAATCCCCAAAATTAAAAGGCCCCCTCTATAACTTTGAGAAGTTTAAGGGCTCCCTTAAAATCTTCATGTCTCCCTCGTCATATTATGTAAACCTTCTCTTAAAAAAGATCTTTCTGCTATTTCTCTAGGCGACCACTTCCTGTTATCGACCACTTATTCAGACACCAAGGGTGGCTTAGAAGAGATCTTTCTGCAATTTCTCTAAGAGATCCACAGGGCGCCCACCCGTTGCATTTGTGTCTTGATTTTCAAAAAAATAGATTTTTGGGATTCCTGTGGTAACATTTGAGTTGGACTGAGGCAAGCAGTTTTGTGTACTGGAAATTGAATTTCGGAGGGTACTTACCTGAAGTTCTCTGAGTAGTTCTCTGAGTACCTTCGAAGACTGATGCAGATCGCGGCCGCCGCGGACTGGAACCCACAATATTAAAAATGCATTAGAATTTATAAAAAACAGGATAAAGGAAATTTGAATAAGTTTATAAATGAATTTTAGAAACAATTTTTATTTTGTCAGTACATGGGTCTGTAATTTTACAGACAATGTCTTGACAAAATAAAAATTTCTCTACATTTACTTATAAAGTTATTCAAACTTCCTTTATCCTGTTTTTGATCATTTGTGATGCCTTTTTCTTTTTTGGTCTTGTGATAATGCTTCTCAAAAGTTCTACTTGAAGACCAGTCAGCTGCTTCTAAGACCAAATCTAATGCCAAACCTGAATCAGCTGCCTCTGATAAAGAGAATGACCTTTGTAGGAAAGGTCAATATCTGTTAAGTGAATAGCACTGCATAGCCAACTAGATATTGTCTAACTCCCGATTGCCCTGTTAACTTGAAATATGATACCAGGAGCTTGTGTCCCTGCCTCAAGTCTAAAGTTCGTTCCAAACAGTGGTTCAAACATCTTACCACGCATATTGAGGGCTCCTGATGATACCTTGGATGAAATATCTTTCTAGCTGGATGTTGATGCCTTGAGTTCTTGACATGGACAGGAAATGCGAATTCCAGAGAGTCTGCTTTTCTTATGAGATATTGACAATCTAGAGCTGATTATTCGTGCGCTCTTGCAGTAGAAGTCAATCCAAGCAAACATACAACTTTAAGTGTTAAGTCTTTTAGCGAAAGAGTTTCTAGCGTTCCATCGTTTCTAGTGGTTCCATTTTGAATAGAGTCTGAAGAACTAAGCCAGCAAACCAGGTTGAACAATATTTGGGCCTTGGGGGACTGAGTTCGTATATGCCTTTCATAAATTTTGATACTCCCCCGCCCCCACTTGCTGTCCGTCGATAGGGTCATGCATTTGTGAAATGCAAGCCTTGTATACTCCAATAGTTCTGAACGCTAATTCTCTTTGATTAAACTGCTCCACATTCTATATTTTGGCAATACATCTTCTGTAATTTTTTAGACGATGTATTGACAAAATATAAAATGTGTTTATATTTAGTTATAAACCTGTTCAAATTTCCTTTATCCAGTTTTTGGTAAATTCTGATGCATTTTAAAGCATTATTAGCTGGTTTTGCGAGCTCACTGAACTAAATTTGGTCATGATACCATACATTTCCCTACTGGTTGCCCCCCAAAACGCAAGGGATTATGGGGGATGTGAAAGTAGAGAATTGTCCACTTGTCCTTAAACTCCAAAAAAAGGCTGCCCAACCCTTGGTTGAGGCATCCGTTGAGACTGTCATTGACCATCTCGAAAATGTTCAAAGTCTCTTTGAAATCCTGATGCATTATCATGAAATTGTCTATGTAATTCAACATTCGAATTCCTGATGCTTGCAATAGAGCTACTACCGTCTTCATTATTTTGGTGAATGCGTGTGGAGCTGACGACAGACCGAATGGGACATTGGAATTCGTAAGTGTTTCCCTGCAGTTAAAACCGCAAATACTTCTTGTGAGCCAGCGCCATCGGCACCGAATAATAAGCATCCTTCAGATCTAGTTTCATAAGGTAGTCTACCTTCCTTAACAGCGTTTGTACTAGGTCCAGGCTTTCCAGTCTGAATTTCTCTAACTGCACAAATCTGTTGAACGATTTAAGATTGAAAATTAACCGCAACTTGTTTGCCTGCTAAAGAACAAACATATTATTGTTGATAGGCCCTGTAACACTTTGCATTGAGTGCTTCCTTCTCTAACAACTCTGTCAAAACAGTTGAAAACATTTTGACCTGGTCTTGTGGCCTGACCTTGGCTATGCGAGGACGCCACTGGAAAGGCTTTCCTAACAATGGGATTTTGTAACCTTTAATTGTTTGTAAAACCCATTTGTCTTTCCCAGTTTTCTAGAAAGTGAAACAAACGACAAGTTGTGTTTAATACTGGGAGGTGTGGTATGTTATACATGTAGTCAACTTTGGCCGGGATCACAAGTCCCTTTGGTGAATCTACCTTTTTTGCACTGTAATCCTTGCTTGCTTTGTATCTAGGACTCCGGGAGTTCCACCTACCTCTCCCCAAGGAGCGTTGTGCTGTTGCGTCTTGTCAGTTGAAAGGAGCGAAAACGCCTTGTTAACTTCTCTTTCTGAAAAGGTGTGGCAATAAGCTTATTATTTGTTCTGGAGTGGTCATGTTCACTCTGAACAACTTTATGGAATTGATCAGGAAATAAATTTTTTATCTGTAGGCATACTCTCCTTTAGTGGACGCTTTCCTACTTCGGTTGAGTATCCAAAAAAACGTTTCTGACGCCAGTTATTGAGGCGAATGTTAGCATTTCCGAGTAGGACCAGAGCATCTTCTATTAGGGCTCTCACAACATCAGGGCATGGACCCTTTTCTTCAGAGTCATCTCCCATTTCTGTTGGTTTGTCTAGAATTTCTAGGGAGCTTGACGTTCTGCTAATGCCTCGTCAGTAGCAAACACTTCCTTAGTTTTGTGATACCCAAACTTACGTTTGATATATTCTTTCATGCCAATCTCCATTGAGGGAGCCACTAATATGTCTTTGGCCCCTTTTATTTGGGGATAATTCTCCATCAGATTTGTCCAGACCTCTTTGCTCAACTGCTTTGAAAATTTAGTCTTAATAAAGATTTTAAATACCTCCTTTGACACTGTTGCATCCTTAGTGGTGGAATAGTAGCGGTCAATACGGGCACTGGACGCCAAATTAATAGGATCTATACCTTCAGGCACTTTTTCTGTCTGGGTCCCAGAACTTGACTTGTCCAGATGTTGGATTCCTGCCATTGCCTGCTGTATAAGCTTTGGCAAGGTATTCTGAAGTGTGAGCGTGACCTAGTCATTCATTAACTTCGTTATGTTTTCGGTGTCTCTTTTTGTTAGGCTGTTCGAGTTGGTACTCTGAACTATAACCTTTTCGATCTCCTGCAAGGCGGGTACTTCCAGAAATAAACAAAACGAGGACCTCATTAATCTTTTTCCAACAATTATACGTCATAGCACATTAGCTATAATTTCATCGACTAGCTTAACAAGGGTGGATCCAGGTGGAGGGTCGGGGGATGTCGTGACCCCCTTTTTCAGCTCGTTTTTCCCCTTATTTCTTCTTGTCCTTATGACGAAAAAAATTACTTCCCATGTTTATGTAGGTTTAGGACCCCCCCCTCTTGAAAAATCCTGTATCCGCCCTTGCTTGATTCCAGCAAAAACGTGGTCGAAAATTTCGACTCGTCCATCCTAAAACTAACATAATTGAAAGAAAACACTTTTCTAGCCCGTCTAGCTGAACTGACGAATTCAAAGCTAGTAGCTATGATTTTATTGGTGCAAAAATTAAATGCAATGGCCCAATAGAGGGTAATGAGAAAAGCTGTTGTGACTTCACGTGAAAACTAAGGATTGCTTGTTTTGTTGCTAGCGGAGACGGTCGCTTACGAGAAATTATAAATTATCTAAAACCCCTTGTAGTCACTAGGTGGTCGCCTAGAGAAACTCGGAAAGATCTCTTCTAAGCTACCACCCTTGGTGTCTGAATAAGTGGTAGATAAGTAGTGTTTACAACATGCATGAACCCGTGTTGTATCGGATTTACAATCACGAGCCGAAGGCTCGTGATTGTAGATCTGATACAAAACGGACGCGAATGTTGTAAATTACTTGTAAAATGAATTTAAGGTAGTACCGGACAAACAGAATTTTGAGCGTGAATTTTTTTCTCAACCAAATCGTTTTAAGATTTTGAGTTGCTCTTTAAGAAGAGCGAAAAAAAAAAAAAAAAAAGAAAGTGGGATCATCAAGTTGGTTTTCAAGTTATAAGAGATCGTATTACGGGGTCATTTTCAATTGTACGCACGCATTTTGTTCGAATTATACGTACTTGAAGTTTTTTGTGAAATTGAAAAATATTTGGCAGCATAACTTCTATTCATTCCCACAATTTAAGACATTCAAATCGCAATATTTTTGTGCAAGACCAAATACAGAAGCTGGAAAAAGTAGTCTCAGTTATAGAGGGGCTTTTCTTTCGAATAGTCTATCAACAGATATTAGAAATAAGCCTAGTTTAAATTTATTTCTCAAATCATGAATAATTAATGAGGACAAAACAAAGAAAATCAGTACCGTGGCGGGGTTTTGAAATCGGTGGAAACCCCGCATTTCCCTGCTGATATCAAATCCCTCCCCGGCTTTAAGTTACTCTATTGTAGTACGAGTTTATATCACAAATAGCGACTCATTAATAACAATGGAGACCGTGTCAAGTGTACACTAACACCTGTTATCTACCACTTATTCAAGTACCATTCTCTTTAAGCTACCAAGGGTGGTAGCTTAAAGAGATCTTTCCGAGTTTCTCTAGGCGACCACCTAGTGACTACTAATTTAGACACAAACACTATGGTCGCTTACAAGGGGTTTTAGATAATCCAAAATTTCTCGTAAGCGACCGTCTCCGCTAGTAACAAAACAAGCAATCCTTAGTTTTCAAGTGAAGTCACAACAGCTTTTCTCATTACCCTCTATTGGGGCCATTGCATTTAATTTTTGCACCAATAAAATCATAGCTACTAGCTTTGAATTCGTCTGTACAGCCAGACGAGCTAGAAAAAAGAAACATTGAATTACAAACTTTACATTAAGAATGTTTATCTAAGCTTTTCCGTTAGGAACGCACAGTAAAAATACCCTTTACTGGCTCTTGATCAGATGTCGTTAGAATTCCTCTTAGAAAAAAATTATTTGATTTAAATATAATTACTATTTCAAAAAAAAAAAAAAAAAAAGGAAAGTTAATAAATACCGAATTAAATAATATTCGGAGTAATTTAACCCTATTCAGTAAAAGTTTTTAATTTAGGTAAAAAATGACCCTTTGCTAACAAGGCGGCTATTAGTTGATCAGTTTCCGTGGTTTTAGATTTGCACAAGTAATTCATTGTCATTGGCTGTCTTCATTAAGGAATTAAAAGCATTTTTGGTTTGTTTATACTTTAAAGCTTTTAATACAATGTGTTCACAAAAATCAAAATTTATAAGAATCGGTAATTCTCTTAGATGCAGTTTGATGGTTTTAGTGGCAGAAATCATACCAACTTTCATTTAAGACATTTCAATGTTAAAATTTTCATTTTGAAATATTTGCTTTCACAGGATATTTTTTGTTTAGAATCTTTGTTTCTAGATTCACACTTAGGTGACACCAAACAAGTGAATTCTTTTTAATTGCGTTTTGGTAAATATTACGTGCGCACAGTAGAGTGGAAGAAAAAGAATATATAACCCTAAGACTCAATTAAAAATCCCAAACACTGTCTTGTGGTACTCAGTGGTTTGGACAAAACATTTTTTCCAGATCTTTAATGGACAATTGACCACTGTTTAGTGATTTTCGAACGCAATACTTACAAACGAAAAAAAGAGAATGTTTGCCAATGGTAAGCTTTATAATTTTAAAGTTTTTATAAATGGATAATGCTTTACTTTTAAGTTCGAGAGGCTTGAAAACAAAGAGAGCTTTCGACAATCTTATAAGGTTCAATAGACGGTGCTATTAAAAACCAACTCGCTGCGGCTCTCGGATTGATAATTATCAGAAAACAATCTCAAATCTGTAGAACACAAATCCCAAAAACGTACAGAAGTTTTTAAAAATTTAGTTTTTTTTTTTGACAAAGAAAAAACAAACAAATTCAAAACAAACTACATTTTGTTTTAGGCTTTCCGTGAGTAAAGGCGATTTGGTTTGGCGACATTCACTATGCAGAGAAGTGACAATCTCGTTAAACGCGTTCAAAGATCCCCAAAATGAACGGAGAATTCATTTGTATGACTGTAACGTGTTGGTTGATCGTGTTGTTAATGTTATTTGCCTCGTTGTGTGAGATCGGAATTTTTGTAAATGGAGTAAAATGTAGGAAGATAATGGATTAAAGATCCCAGAAGCGAAATATTTTAAACTGATTTAAGAAAAGACCTGTAACAGTTATTTTGTTCCCTCTTTATTTTTTGTGTGTGTATTACAAATAAAGAAAGAAAAAAGAAAGAAAGAAAGAGAGAGATAAAAGAAAAAATGAGAGAGAAAGAGAAAAAGAGAGAAAGAAAAGCATGAATGAAAGACAGAGAGAGGGAAAGACAGAGAGAGACAGAGAGATTGAAAAAAGGAAAGAACGGGAAGGAAAAAAGGAGAGAGAAAAAAGAGAAGATGAAAAAAGAAGAAAAAATAAAGTCATTAAAAGTTAAGAAAATAAGAGTGTAGCTCTTAGCTCTTCGCTTCTAGATACAAAAAATGTTTTAGATAAGCTCAGTTATAACGAAGTGCAAGCGGTAAAATTTATTCTACGATAAGATAAGACTACAATAGCGTCTCAATAACATCTGAGTGACCAACTTTACCGTCTAAATAATCATGATAAGTTACTTTCGGAAAATGCTTAGATAGTAGGATTTAAAGTTAGCCGGAGGCTAATAGATTGCACGAGTTGTTATTTAGGTAAAACTTAATTTTTCAGGAAGGTTTTATTTTCCTTTTTTATCCTCCAGGAGTTGAGGAGAATAAAGGAAATGGATATTGCGTTAGAACCCTGTTGATCTTCCAACGATATTTAATACCAAACTGACACCTGCTGATACAACTAAGCCATGAAACGACAGGTCTAGTTATTCTCCAAACAAAAAGACACCCCTTTAATTTTGGTTTTGGACGATTTAATTAAAGATAGAATCAATTGAACATAGAATGTTTATCTGTGCAGATTAAAATACACGAAAGGATTGTTCCTACTTTCAAAATAAAATTAATAAAGAAGAGACAAAAAACAATCAAAAATATTCAAAAGGAGACAACGCCGTTTTGACGATCTTAGAGGACACGCAGGACGGATTTTACTTTCGATTCGATCAAGTGTCTTTGGTTTGGTTTTTATTTTTTTATATTTTTATATTTTTAATTTAATTTACTTTAATTTAAATATATTTTTATCGGTATTCCCAATGGTTTTAACATAATAGCTGTTAGTGAAAATTGAAATGTTGAGATTTTCTTTATTATTGAGATCAATTCGGTAATAAAATCGATTACAAACGATTCTGATTCGCTGAACGACTTTGTTGAGTGAGGATTTATATATAATGGATGATAAAAGGTGCTCTGTGATTGGCTAACATCTTATTTTAATGAGCAAATGAAAAGAGCTTCTGGATTGGCTGAAAGACTGTGTTAGCTGAAGGAGGTAATATAGCATATCATCAATTGAAATTACTGTGGTGAGGTTACATAATATTAACGCGCTTCCTGATTCGCTAAACTACTCCAGTCCAAAAATCGATAGGATGCACAATTAATGGAAAGCTGATTGGCTATGCGGATGGCGATGTTGGGTTAGTTGGCTGTTTGTTAATTGGCTAAATGACTTATTAATGCCTGAAAATCGGTTTCATAACATTACTAGACGCTTTCTCTGATTGGCTAAACGCCTCAAAAACTCGAAATCGGCAGGAGAGCATCAATAGAAGGCGTATTCTTATAGGCTTTTTCGCAGGATTCATGCAGTAACCTTAGTTTGATTGACATTATTGTCAGACAGACTTTGTCTTTACTTCGTAAATCAAATAGAGAAGGAATTCATATTACTTACCTAACCGGATGGCAATAATCCTTGAAGGTTTGCTGACACAACCGTCGACTATCACCAGAAGTAATCCGGTTTAGAATGTTCAATCTTGATTTAACGCGTCTAACCTTCTTTTATTAATATATAATTCATATTAATTGTAATTTGCAGCGGCACATCCACATAGTGGCTATTCGTCCACTGTGGTCCAGTTGGAATTTAGAAATGTTGATTTTTTTGGATTAACAGGATAGCTCTTAAAGGTAAAAAACCTCTTATGAAACTTTTGTTTTTAGATACACGCTTTCGACATAAGCCGGAAAAGACAGAAGAATGAAAACGAGGTCTAAGGTTCATCTGCCAAAAATAATTCATCCGAAAAATAAAATTGTAGGCACGTAAGGTATTAAAGACCATTCGCTGTCTTTTTATGAAGCTGATTTTTGAAGTCTTAGTTTACATGTTAGTTCCGGCTTAGAGTTTAAGTGTCTTTTCCTAGTCAAGCTGGAATCCTCAGTGGCGTAGGGAGACACCAAATTTCACAAGCTTTATGGGAACAGACTCAAAATGTTTGGGGAACAAATGCCCAAAAATGGTTTAAAAAAAGGCCGAATTCTGACAATAAATGAAAAATTTAGGGGAAGCCGCCCCATGTCTCCCCCTCGCTACACCCCTGGCTGGAATTGAGGATTTGGTTTTAAGTAAAGAAAGAAAAGTCGGAAAAACCAGGAAAAAAAAAAAAAAAAAAAAAAAAAAAAAAAAAAAGAAAAAAGAAAGAAAAGAAAAGAAAAGAAAAAGAAAACAGGCAAAACAGACTACTTTTTTTCTATGCTCTTTCTTTACACTAATTTAAGCAAATACATTAAGTCCTTTTTTTCATACAGATACTAATAACAATTCAATGACAGATGATTCCTTCCTTTAGAGTCAGATCTTTAAGAGCATACTGTTATTGTTAATGAAATTAAACATTTTTCCGTTTTGAAGCCTAACGAGGAAATTGAGAGAACACTTAAGTGGTTCTGTTCAAATTCGTAAGTGCAAAGATAGAAATAAAACTGAACGTACGTTGTTTTAAAACAGTCAGTAGATACGCCACAACTTCTTCCATACCAAATTTCATATATTTCTGTTCCATATTCATTCAACGATACCAAGTTTGTCGTGTTTAATTTCCTTCTTTCTTTTTTCTTTCTTTCTTTGTTCCTTTGTTTCTTCCTTCCTTCCATTCATTCATTCATTTTTTCTTTCTTTCATTCTTTCATTCATTCATTCATTAGTTCTTTCTTTTTTCTTTTTCTTTCTTTAATTCATTATTTTCTTTTTTTTTCTTTCAGTAATTAAAGCGCGTAGGTTTATCATAATGATCAAAATTCCGTACACCATGACCACGCGCATGCGCAATGCTCACTTGATTTCGATCATAAGTCACTTAGAATTTATATAGAAAAATAAACTTTGATTTAAACAAACACACACACATCACCTTGCTCATGGATCGGGTTTTTTCAATGTCGAATGTCTAGGCACAATTAGCCGAACATCCGCCATACTTGTCTTTGTAAATGACCGGAGATGGCGTACATTTATTGAAGCTCAGAGCATCTTTCAGATTTCAGAGCATCTTTCAAATTCTTAAGTGCAAAGATAGAAATGAAATTGAATGTACGTTGTTTTAAAAGAGTCAGTAGGTACGCCACAACCTCTTCCATACCAAATTCATATATTTCTCTTCCATATTTATTCAACGATACCAAGTTTGTTGTGTTAATTTCCTTCTTTCTTTCGTTCGTTTCTTTTTTTCTTTCTCTCTTCCTTCCTTCCTTCCTTTCATTCATTCATTCATTTTTTTCTTTCTTTTATTTATTCATTCATTCGTTCTTTCTTTTTCGTTTTTCTTTATTTAATTCATTCTTTTCTTTTTTTTCAGTAATTAAAGCGCGTAGGTTTATCATCATGGTGAAAAATTCCATACGCCATTACCACGCGCATGCGCAATGATCACTTGAATTCACTCATAAGTCATCTAGAATTTATAGAGAAAAAATAAACTTTGATTTAAACAACTTACACACACACACACACCTCACCTTGCCCATGGATCGTGTTTTTTTATGTCGAATATCTTTAAAATGCTTTCCAAATTCCGCTTTAAAAAGTTGGCACTATTAGCCGAACATCCGCCATACTTGTCTTTGTAAATGACCGGGGATGGCGTACATTTATTGAAGCTTAAAGCATCTTTTAGGAGTTGGAGCTGATGTCCGCACGTCTGGATTGAAAGCTTTAGTATTTCTTTCAAAAAATTACCGAATAAAACTATTTAAAATTACCTTCTTTTATGGTTCCAAACTGTTTGAAATTTGGATGGGTTGTAGGTAATTTGAAACACCGTGAATAAAAACGAGTTTACTTAACTGACGTTTCGGACGTTAGTCCT
>JANTNT010076432.1:0-11600 GCA_024752375.1 Entacmaea quadricolor | reverse complement strand
TTTGTTTTGTTGCATTGTTTTTATTGTTTGTCCAATCCAATGAGCAAAAGCGTTGCAAACCGTGAAGGATGACCCATGAGAACCAGTATACCATGATTTTTGAGTCTTTTAACAAAGAAACCAACCCATCAAAGCAGACATTAGGCAGTCTCAACAAATATTACATCAAAAAGCTGCTCTGCTTGCCTATACAGTGTTAGGCAGTGACATGAAGGGAACAAAAAATTGTTGCACGAAATTAAAAGTAGAACACCTATCTACTTTTTGCAATGTGGAATAACTATAGAATAGCCTGCAAATGGATAATCATATAGTCGATCTTTTTGAGAACGACAAAAAACAAAATAGAAACACAATAGGATTAATATCATTTGTGGGGTATTCTATAGTTGTACCTAGTTATCCACTCTTTGAACAACCTGGTCCTGCCATTTGTAACACAGTTGGAAATAAAGAAAGCAAGCCCTCATAGACGTAACTTAAATCAATGTACTAGCTATCATACACAATCAAGTTGTGATCATTTTTGTAACAAATGTAAAAAACGTTCTTCTGATTAAATTATTAGTACCTTATTTCGGTGAAACAAAGGAAAAGATTGAAGGTTCTGCAGCAGTTATCAGTGAGCCCAAGAAGAATCGTGAATCAGCATTTTCTACAGACATCAACAAACTTTAAAATAAACTATACTTTTCGCTCGTCCTTCAACATTTTGAGTGAAATATAATCACCAAGACATTAATAAACCATTCACGATTTCAAAAAGCAACTAAGGTATTCGGGAATGGGAATAAAATGAAATCAAAATGAAAGTTTTATACCAGGAAAACGTCTACGTGAAATATTAAATTCCCAAAGACCGCGAAAGACTGAGACTAGTTCTGAGCAAGTAAAACCACAGGTAGCCCAAGCTCAGTTTTTTGGTCTTAGTTTACAGTAAATGTACGGGGATTTCAAAACTTTTACATGTAATATAAAACAAAAATCTTCAAAACTTACACAGTGTCTTGATCTTCTTCTTAACTATGTCTGTACCGGGTTTCAGCGAATTTCGTACACTCTTACCATATTTTTTCTAAACATTAGAGTATAGTGTCAATTTTATAATTTTTTCATGTGTTTTCCAGGGTACTCATTCTCATTGATATTTGCTATAACGACGGATTCTTTACCCTGGTTAAATATTAGTTTAATATTATTTTTAAAATAAAAATATATAAAATAAAAGCCAAAAACTGGTAAACTTAGCTTGGGCTGCCTGTGGGTAAAAACCCACTGACCAAAAGTATCGCAGACTCATAGTAATATATTCCGCTGTGAGATTGGATTGCAGGCTCAGTTATAAGAATGATATCAAAACGAAGCAACAAACTGTTTCAATAAACACACATTTTTCTATCGTAAACGATGATAACTCTCTCTAAAAAGATCAAGGAAGAAAGAGAGAAGAAGGATAAAAGTCATAGTCCAAATGAATCTCGCAGAGGACAGCGAATTTCTGTGCGAGACGCTCTTCTAACCAAAGGTAATCAAAATGTTTCGTCAGACGAACTGTTGTTGTTTGTCATCTGAAAAAAGAAACTTTAATATTTGTTATTGCTGGTTACTGACTTAAATGTTTTCATGTGTTACAGAAGCTCAAGAAATGGAAGAATACCTGCCCGGTGAGCAAGTTATTAATTTTAAGATAGCTTTACAGTGTGAACACGATCTTACTTCGATCTATTTTGAGACGATGATTCATTTTGTATCATAATCTTACTTGTATTATACCAAACGTCAATTAAAATAATATAAAACTAAGAAAAACATTTATGAAAGTGAAATCTTTTTTAAACGAAGACTAATTAGAGCTTTCTTTGCTATATTATTAAATAATATTCAGACAATTTTTTAAAAAAAATATTTTTGTACAATTAACTTCTAATCATTTACATCTGTATACTAGTAAGCATTACTAATGATTTTATCGATCCTTTTTTAATTCCAAATCCTCAAATTTTAGTACATTTTTTTATTTGTAGGAACATGTACAGTTGATTTTAAAAATCCAAACCTCTTATATGACTTCCATTTAACAGTAATTCCAGGTAGGTTAAGAAATTCTGTTTCTCAATAATTTTGGTACAAATGTAATTGGAAGTCTGAAGAATGAGAAAAATAGCAGAAATGAGAGACAGAATGCTTGACAAATGCTCAGGGTCTTAAAATCAACAAGGAAAAGGTGCTGTCTTTGTAATTGCATCATTCTGCAAAATAATGGTGTGACCTTTTTGGATACTACGGTTATCACTTGAGCGAGAAACGACAAAGTTTTGAGACATATGTTTTGACGAGAAAATGACAGTTGTTAGGGGCAATGTCATAGTTTTAACTGCAATATTCTTTCAAATGTGAGAACGGTTGTCTCTGATTGGCTGAGTGTAATTTTCATTTATCTTGGCCTGTGCATTGCCCCTAACAACATTGTCGTTTTAACGTGAAAACATGTCTCAAAACTTTGTCATTTCTCACTCAAGTGATAACCTTAGTAAAAATGTTAAACTCTAGGCTCTCAGGAACTCTGGAAGTATATGGGTGGTAAGCAGCTAGAATTAAATTATTATTATTTATTACTTACTGATTTTCTTGAAGCATGGGTGCAGTACAATAGGACATGAGGTCCCCTACTAGGCACAACATGACAGCAAATCCTATTCTATAAGAATCTCTTAACCAAATTCACAAATCCCGTTATGAAATCATTAGTAAGAGCTCAGACACTAAGGATCACCACCAGAGTTTCTTAAGTTTGATATTACTTTTATCTCTCTCCAATCTTGGTTAGTTGGGTGAAGTATGGAGGGACAGGACTGCTGTTTTAAGTGATCATCCAAACCACTTGAGAGTCTTACCATTTTTAGGTCTAATTAGAAAGGCAGTACTTTGTCTTCAGTTGTTTTTTTAAGACCCTGAGTGTTGATCCAGCCAGGACTCACACCATGACTTCCTCTATAACAGACCAGCACTCAACCAACTAAACCATCCAGGTGGTGGATGCTTGCATCTCATCACTTTGACCCACTTTGAGTAGAGGTGTTTGTTGGTTCTCTCTCCCTTTCCTTGAGGGTTTTTCTCCAGGTTTTCTGGTTTTCCCTCTTCATAAAAGCCAATATTTTAAAAATTCGGAATGAATTTCAGCGGAGAAAAAACATCCTTTGGATGTACCATTGCAATTTTCCATTTTAATTGCCACATTTACCTAGTCAACTGGGTTGCAAAACCTGTTAGACTCTGTCCTCCCTAGAGTGTTGAAGTCAGTAAACTTCAAACTTTAAATTTTAATACAGCATTTTTTGGTATTTTTAATACAGATGAAGGATTTTGGAAGGATGGAATATTTATTTTTCATATCATTGTTCCAGATGAATATAATATTAAGGTATGTAATAGATTTTTTTATGCTAAATTTAGATTTTCATTTACATTGTATGGTTACTCAATGTGTATATATTTCGATTTCAGCCACCTTATGTTAGCTGTAAGACAAAAATTTGGCACCCAAATATAAGTGAATCAGGAGAAGTTTGTCTAAGGTATTGTGTATATATAGAAACTAGCAAGTAAACTAGAATGAGAATGTAACCGGTGGAAATTGACTAGCGATGCCGCAATTCCCCGGGTTGGATGGTGCGAGCGGTGGACACCGTAGTCCGAGAAACAAAGCAATAGGATGACTGTGGGATTCAAATACTGGATGGAAGTAGTGGACTTACAAATCGAATTTATTGAATACCAAAGAAAAAGGAAAAACTAATTACAAGCATGATAAAAGATACTAAAACACTGAGAGCATCTTAAACCTAGAACTAAATTTAAAATTACAATACAGTCTAAAAAAACTAAAGACTAAAACTTACATGAAACAAGGAATGCATTACCTACACCGAACATCTCATAACAGCGGTGAGTCTCTGGGGTAGTTCTTTTGGGGAACTAGCCCCAACGAACTTCTGTTAACCTCTATTTCTTACATAATCTGGCTCTGCTTTACAACTGGTTCACAACTCCTGTTAAAACACTAAAACACGTTCCTATTTATACTGAAGCAACAAAAACTAATTTTAATTAACAATGATGCACAGGAAAGGTGTGCCAGTCCAAATATAAGCCAATTACCACAAGCATAATAGGTGGCTTGTAAGGCCTTACACGCAAATAGGAAATTAAAAAAATGAGGCGCGACTCTGATTAAAGCCAATTGACACAACTTAAACAATTCATCAGAGGACAAGAATGTTGACTAACAGAATGAAGACATAATTACTTTTGCGTTACACTGGCCGATACGAGTAGTAATATAAAACTCGTAAGAATCTAAATATTCGCCCTAAATAGCTCTCAGAAATTGATAAAAACATCTTAAACAAATTTATCCAAAACGAGAGCAAAATGACTCTGTCACAAGAAGTATGAGAGAAAATAAATTTTATTACATGTAAACTCTAGTGTGAAAGGAGGTATTAGAGGTTAGCCCTATTGAGAAATCTCCTGGATTGAATTGGAATTTAGAGGTTGATTTTGTAGAGGGAGCAAAACAGGAGAATCTGGAAAAAATACCCCAAACAAGGCAGAGAACCAACAAACAACTCAACTCACATATGATGCAATGCCCAGGGGGACATCTACACCTCCCTTGCTTTCCTTAACCCTTTCACTACTAGAGCAACCAAAAGTGGCTACCTGGAAATGTGACATTTTTTCCTAGAGTGGCCAAAAGCGGCCATCAAAAGGAGAAATAATGAACACACACATATGCTCCAGGAAGAGCCTGGGGTAGACTCCTTTGGCCTCCAGTAGTGAAAGGGTTATAATCATTGTAAAGTAAGTGTGAGTGATAAGCCAATGAAAAGGTGAAAAATTAACAAGTTAACAAAGGGAAAGTGGCAGAATACAAAAAGGTGTGATAAATATGAAAGACTAGATGCAAAAGACTGAAATAATAATTAATTTAAGGAAAAGCATTCATTACAGATAAATTATTAAATATCTATATATCCATCAAAAATTTATAACAGTTTTGAGAAACAAATGTGAAAAACCCAAATTTATTATTGATTTGATAGTTAATCCTCAATTGTCATTGTATCATCAATTACATTTGTATTATAAATAAATAAATATATACATAGCTTACTTTTTTGTTATATCATTGCTGATGATGAGAGTTGTTCTCTCAAAACGTAAAATAAAATATAAAATCATGGTATGAAGTACCGACTGTCTGCTGTCGTTCATTTCATCAGAATAATTGTCATTGTATTGTTACAGTTTACTGCGGCAACATACATTAGATGGCTCAGGATGGGCACCAACAAGAAAGTTAAAGGTGTATATTAAATTGAAATGTATTCTGGAAAATTGAAATTGTCATATAATAGATGTCCAAATGTTCTAATCATTATTCATTTGATAAAAAAGCATACTTGAAGTAGGTTTTTGCACCAAGTATTGGGTGAGGATGGAAGTTGAGAATTGTGTCAATTTTAGTTTGATTGGTGTTATTTTGGCAATGAGAAGCAACAAACTAAGATCATTGAACTCAGTTTTTCTCAAATATGGTATCTCCCCATCTCGATTAGCTCCAAACAAGCAACTATATGGGTTATAAACTAAACACCAAGGCAAAGTAGTTGAGACAAAATTCAAACTTTTTTTAAGAGCAATTTTCAATAATTCACACATAATCCTTATCCAATAATTGGTGCAGAAGGCATACTGATCATCTAAGGATAAGTCTGTCAATCCTATAAATGAAAAGTGGAAGTGTGGTTGGAAAAATACTATAGCTTCAAGACACCTTAATTTCTCTGGACAACCATGTAGGCACATCATGACAGTCAAGCAATTTGTTTTTATTTAATCTAGAACTAGTGGTAGTTGCATGTGTTGTATAAAATCTTCATGTATGTCATTGTGGCCAATTTGTTCAACATCAGGTCAGATTTTGGCTTGACACAAAAGCTATTAGACATGCCACTGTCTTTTAAGTCCAGTCACATTTCACTCAAAATTCTTTAAATACTGTGCCAATAATTCTAATTCTTTTTCATTTTAATTCATAGGATGTTGTATGGGGTTTAAACTCTTTATTTACTGTAAGTAGAAAAAAAAGTAATAGAAATGAATATTATAATTTATTAATAATATCAAAACTTAGATATTACAGGTTTTGTTAAAATATTAAACTGTCATTTGTCTGACTAATCAGTTAAGAGTTTTTTTTACTTTTCAGGATTTATTAAATTTTGATGATCCCTTAAATGTAGAAGCATCACAGCAGTTTGAAAAAAATAAGGTAGAAACTTTTGAAAGTGTTGATGGAAATTGTGTGGTTTGCTATGGAGTACATTAATCATGATGGATTAGGCCAAAAGAAAAGTATATTTCCTGTTCGTTGCAATTGACAGACCCAAAGGAATCTAGGGTCATTTGTCATTTCTATTTTCTAAACTATATACAGTCAAAAAGACAGTTAATTATTTACAACCCAGGGAACCATGGGAACTAAGTATATGGTTGTGCTCTCCTCATGATTGGCTTGCAAAAGAAGTTAAGTGTTCCATGACATGGCATGTAAACATTATAATATTTTAGTTTTTGCAATAGGAGGAATCCATGCTGCAAACATAACTGTGCTGTACATACATGGTGCACTTGCTTACTCCTTCTTGTGCTGTACATATTTTACAGTCATATATAAAATGAACTCTATCACTTGCAGCTCAACTGTCAAGTGTTTGCCTTTAACCAAGCTAGTTTTTGAACCGATTTATTTATTAATATTTCTCTTGTTTTAAAAATTTCAATAGGATTCCTTTAAACAAAGAGTAGAGGAGTATATCAGGATGTTTGCAAGCCCAGGAAGATAGCAGTGGAAATGGCATTTATAAGGATTATTAAAAAAATTTACAATAAAGCAAATACTAAAATCCATTTTTGGTTATTCCCAAAGAAAGGAATTAATATCTAAGGAAGCAGTCATTATTTATGGTGGTGTGGGTGATCTTGATTAGGGGATATGGAATTTTGAAGGCTTCTGCAGGATCAGTTAATAATTTTCCAGGGCAATTGAATGAGGGGTCATAAAAAAGTAAAACGTTTTTTGGCAAACCACAGAAGAAGGGGTCATGAAAACATTTTTATGGCAAGGGAGAGGTTGTGACAATTTATGAATTACCCATCCCCTACCTGGGCACCATAAATATAATAATGACTGCTCCTTAATTACCCAAGTTTACAATTTTAGGCTAACACATAGAAAGTTTGTTGTACAAAGGTTTATGCAATTGTCTTTGTTATATTTAAAAGCTAATCAAAAGGTTATCAAAGAATTAATACAAGATAGCCCTATGGTAATTCTACTTGTATTGGTAAAGAGAACAAAATATAATTCCTATATTATACAGAGAACAGAATTTTGAATAAATTTTTCTTTATCTTAGGAAATTTCTGCCATTAACTCTAGTTCACAAGCTAAGTATTAAGGGTTCACAGCAGAGCTAGTATTAAATTGGTTTTTATAAATCTATGAAACGATTGACAGTGTCTATAATGATCAAAAGATTGAAAGCAAATATGGAATTAGGGTCTACTGTAGTGTCTGTTAGCTTGATTTCCATCTATCAGTAACGTGACAGTGGAAACACTCCCTTTTCATTGCAGACTGTTTAGATTCAATTGCTTGCATTCCTGTGGACTTGAGTTTAGAAAAGTTTTTAGGCAGCATCACAGGCATGTTGCCGATATATGGGAACCAGGCTTTAGGGAATTCATTTAATATGATGAAAGAGCATGAATGTTTTAAGGGGCCTTTAAATTTCTGAAAAATATAGAGGGGGCCTTTTTAGTTTGTTGATGGCTGATTGAATTTTTTATACTTGTGGATTTTTATCTACACATTGGAGGGTTGCAAAATTTGGCAAGTCCAGAAATGGGGACTTTCAAAACTTCACATTCTAAAATTGAAAATCTTGTGCCTCCCCAGTCCTCATATTAAATGAACTCTCTCTAAAGGCTTCTGGAAATCTCACAGGTTTATGGAAATTACTTTCTATGCTAAATTAACCATTTCTTACTATATTATAGAATTGTAAATTAATAAAATACCAGTAATAATGCTTGAATTAATCTGAAATCATAAACAGCCTTTTTTTCAAATCTGATTTTTATTCTGCATTTACGTATTTCTGTATTATAAACTTTATAATATAGCTGTTAATCATTGCACTTATTTGTAATGTTGGTAATAAGACACTGTTTCATGCCTCTGTTAGATGCTGTATGTTTTATGTTTATAATTAAAGAAGAAAGTGTCATTAAAAACAATCTTTACATTTAATCATTCATTTTTTAGATATACAGTACATCATTAAAAAACTGACATTTAGGCCCCTGTCCACACATATCCAGATGTTTTTGAATCTGAAACTTTTTCATTTTTCATTGTGATTTTGTTTACATGTATCAGTGAATATACAGTCGATGATTACACAATTTTTTGATGCTCTTTTAAAACTGAAATACTGTATTCAAAAAATAAACTTTGAAAATCTACTTTTACTAGCCTTGCCTCAAAAAAATTCTAATACCACTTTTCAAAAAAAAAAGAATTGCCCTATAACACTATGATGTCATGGCTTGTTTATGAGGGGTATAGAATCGGCTAGAACAATAGAAATTTGAACAAAATTTCCTTTTCTTAGAAAAATTTAACCTCAAATAGTCTAATTTCCAAATATAAGGTGTATTGATGTTTAACAAAGAATATTTATTGCATTTAATGGATATTAGCACTTTTCTTTTATTTTATAAAATGCATTTTATATCAGTTTTCTTTGTGTTGTTGCTGTTTTATCCCCCTCTGGCGACCATGATCCTTTGCGTTTAAACAATAAAATGTCGAACAAATTGCTTTAGTAGCAGCTTTCTTCCATCCAGTGTAATGAAGTGGGACTAACTGTATTGTTCTGTGATGACCATATTTCAACACGATTGAATAACGTATATTTATTATAAATCATCTTATTTTATCGCATATTATGTTCTTAATTACTTGAGTCTTTCAATTGTATATTGCCATTCAAGTTAATAAAGTTATTATTATTATTATTAGATTGTTTTGATGTGACGTCATAGTGTTATAACTTTTTGTCAGCGGTAATGTAATTGCCAAACAAAACATGCGCAGTAGGGATAACTGATATGCTAATATTTTGCGCGGCACAATTCAACTTGAACGAACCATTGTGTGTATTTTACCAACGGCTGATCGTGTAAATGCGATCAGTTTACACATCCGATAAGTAGACCCTGACCTGAAGAATAAACACCTGCATCTCACAACTTATTGCTCATGTATTTCTAGAGCTTGTGGTAATTCATTTTACATACAAAAGAACACTTTGTTCGCCATTTTCGAACGAGCAACTCATCGAAGACGACCGTCTTGTAATTTTCTAAGTTTGCTCAGCCTAACCAATACCGTCATTGCCGTATTCTGTTCCAAACCATTGCTAGGTAAGTAATTGTACCACAAATCTAATAGAAAATGCATATGATCATTTACAAGAATTCATTTCAGTTGTTTGGTCGCACGTGCAAATGTTGTTTACATGTTGTCGGTTTCAATATCTGACCTGTTTGTACCTAATTACTGTACAACTCAGATCATTTTACTCTGTTTGTAAAAGCGAATCGATTTACCATTTTTTAATAACAATGTTTTAAACCTTTTTAATATTTTTCGTTTTTCTTGCTACTTGCAAATCGATTTGCTTGAAAACTTTGGAATCTGTCAGCATTAGATCTGAGAATGTCTTCGCTTCAATTCACAAATATACTCATATTTCCAAACTTATTTGTTTATGTGTGAATACTTTTGTAATGTGGTTTCTTTTGTTACGTTGTTTACTAAATTAGGCGTCATCTTAACTTAAAAGCCTGGATTTAATCTATTTGTTATAGTAAAAGAGCAGTATAGAAATCTAGAAGACGCGAATTTCGAGTTTATTTATCTCGAGTGAAATAGGAAATGTAAACACCTTATTGTTACAAGATTGAAGTCAAGGGTTAACATTTCAAACGCTTGAAAACTAAGGCATTAAGATCAACGGTAAAAGATTTATTGATCACAATCAGAACTGGCAAAAACCTTGCTCTGATTTGGCAGTGTTTTAAAATATTTTCTTTTTAAATCTTAATTTGGTTCGGATTATTGTTCAACTTCAGGTGAATGCCAATACCGCGTCGTTTAATAATTCCCTAATTGAATCCCTGTCTTCAACCACAATAGCACAGACTGATATTGTTTTTCTTGTCATTAAATATGCATTGAAACAGTTTGGAAATCGATTTTTGAAATACTTCCATTTTTCAGATAGTGAATTTTTGTTGAATTATGTCTTGCCAGAAAAAAAGATTTGAATACTTTCTTTGAAAACGAATTTAAATTTATAAAACGTTAATTAAATTACAATTATAATCCCAACATCTCTCAATTTCAAACACGTTTTGTAAACAAAGTCTAGAAATTCTTTTTTGTGGAGATTTCTTTTGATATATTTGCATTGGCATTAAATAACAATTCTACTTGCTTTGTTAAAGCGTAACAAATATAGAAACAGCTAGAGACTTATGCAAATTCTTATTTCAATCTTTATAATGCTCTCAAGGTATTGTGATTAGGGTATTTAACTATTAATCCAAATAATATTGTTGTTGATAGTATCATTTAAAAGCTCATCAACATTTTTATTAATAAGAAAGGGCTTCTTTTGAGCTTTTTTCTAAAAGATCAGATCTGATATGGCATATAGATTTCACACTAGATCTGGCCAAGGCATTTTGTAATTTTTACATAGATCTGACAATTTTTATTTTGTATTGAAATACTTTCCTGGTTAGGTGAAAATACTACAATTTGCTGCAATATTTAAGACAAAAAAGGATACCCATTCAGCTATTTACCTGGCTTCATTATCATAACTCTTTCAAGAATAAAGAAATTATTGGATTTGAGTTGATGGATGGCAAGCACTGGACCTTGGGATGATTCTGAAAGCTCTGGTGGCCAGCATCCACCATCACGGCTACCTCCAAGACGTAGTACTTTAAGGGTCAGTCATCTTGGTACACCACAAACAAGGAGAGCTGGATCGCCGTTACGATCAACTAGATCAAATTCCCGTCCAACAATGGCAGCCAGTGTGCATGTTGCTGATAAAGTTGATGATTTAGCTGCTTCATTACATGCAACTAGTGAGGTACTGTCAACTGCTGATCGCATGCTTGAACATTACAGGGACATTAATGTAGAACAAGATGAAGAAATTGTCAAGGTTTGCCCTATCATTATAATACTTGACATAACTGATTATGTAAAATATATTTAGAATTTCAAATGCATGAATTTTTGTGTGCCTTACCAGTAATCAGAGTATATAATATCTTGGCAACATAATAACGTGCAGAGTAAAAGTGTAAGATATTGTAATTTGATAAAATTTCATGTTTGCCTGATAACCAGTATTTAGATAAATTAACACTGATAATAATACATT
>JANTNT010076210.1:0-11606 GCA_024752375.1 Entacmaea quadricolor | reverse complement strand
TATTTATTTATTTATTTATTTATTTATTTATTTATTTATTTATTTATTTATTTATTTATTTATTTATTTATTTATTACAATTTAATGGCTCGATTAGAAAATTAGAAAAGAAAAACAAATGCCATATGGATAATCTGTAAAAGAGTCAAAGACCCCATATAAAAACAGATCACCAAAGCTAATATACAATAAATACTAAATAGGTTTACATTGAATAAAAGTAATACCTCGAATCACGAATTAAAATATTTCTAGATAATTCTTATAAAATTCCATAAAATTATTAATTAAATGTGTTATTCCTTTTCATTTGTCAATAAACCACAATTTCTTATACTTATGACATTTTTTGGTACCTTCAAACAAGACCAACCCATCAAAGCAGAGGTGAGGGCAAGGTGTGTTCAGTGTTATCTATAAAAGTATGACATCAAAGGCTGTGCCAATGTCCCACACAGCATAAGATGGCAACTTGAAAAGTTTCAAGTAATCAAAAAAGGTGCCATATGGCAAACTCATGGATAGATATGTTGCAAAATAGGATGTCATTAGGGTGTTGCACAACACTTGCATATTGCTGTCACTAGAAAAAAAGACAAAAAAAAAGAAAAAAAGAAAAAAAAAATGGATAACCCTTGGTTCAAGCCAAAACTTTTTGACAGTTTGACAGGTTGCTAATAAGCAGAAATTGTAATGCATTTCAGTTTGGTGATAGAATTCTCATTTGGTAGGTATCTTCAGTTTGGCTAAATGCTTTTTTATTATTATTTGAGTCCAAAAACGTTAAGTAAAGTAGGGCTGGGAATAATTATTTGAAGTAAATTTAATTTAAAAACTTGTTTGGCTTCTTGTGGTGTCTGTCACATGCATGTGACATGCTTGTGATTTTACTCACGAACTTGTAAGCAAAGTAGTGATCGAGCCGAATGAGTGTAGGTCAAAACACTTCATTCATATAAACAGTAAGAAAGTCCTATCTTTTCCCAAACTTCCCATAGAATTGATATTAATTTGGTCCTTCGTTAATATTTTTCAGTTGTTGGTTTTTGATAATTTTTTTGAAGCAAATCTCCTCGATTGAGGTAGTTAGAATAATTGTTATGAGCTTAATAAAAGCATGAGTGGACTTGGAAATAGGTTATCTGTATTCAAATAAATATGTTTCCTTTCATTCTATACTGTATGGTTTCAAGAGTTAGCTTATTTGTTACAAGCAAATGATTTCTCCTAATACCTTCTTCAAAAATGTTCAGACATTGAAAATAAATAGTTACTTAAGATATCTGAGTAGTTTTTTTGTGAGATTTGGGGACTTTTGGAGTGATTTTTAAGACTGTGAATTTTACAGCTTTTTTGTAGTTGTTTTTAGGTTGCATTTCAAATGTTAAAAAGAGATTCATTTGACTGAATTGAATTGACTGACATTGCCAAGGAAATGGCTGCTGTTTCCTGATATAAATACGCTAACATGATATATAGTATGGTAGAAGTATTCAGTGAAACAACATTGGTCATTTAGATATCAATTTGCTAAGACCTTATCTAGTGAGTGAGTGACACATTTGTGTATCCAGAGCCCTCACAATAACTTGTTTCTATGCTTTGAATATCCACAGTTAAAAAGGGTCCACAAATATACAAAATGGAATCAATATACTGAAGTAATATTTGATATTAGTATTACAGTCTGTGGATGCTAATTGTTTGCACAAAGAAATAAATAAAATGTACAATGAAATACAGTGAACATTTATTGCATACAGTTACTATTATTGTTTTTATCCATTATCATTAGGGACTGGTCATTATTTAAGTCAGAGGGGGGGTGGAGGAGAAATTGGGGGGTCCTGAAAATTTTTTGGAGAAAAATTGGGGGGTCTTGAAAGCTGAGAATGACTTTTAAAGGGAGGTCCTGAAGTCCCTTTGATAACTTACATAGTCCCAAAGGGGGGCTCCCAAAAAAAATAAATACTATCAGGGTTGGGTCTCAAAATTTTTTGGCATCAAAGGCAATTTCTCCTCCACCCCCCTCCGACTTAAATAATGACCAGTCCCTTATGTAACTGTCTGAAAAGCCCCAAATAGTGGTCAATAAAGTATTTTATCTTATAATCCATACATACTGGCTGGCTCCTATGAAAACCATTGGCAAAATCGCATGATGGGGTCCGTATACCTGGTCTGGAAAACCTTTGTGGACCTACTCAAAATGTCACTAAAAACTTTCTAACTAAGACTAAATCTTTCTAAAAACTGGTCATATGATAAAATGCTTATTGATTGAGTTAGGTTGGGCTGGACAGAAAAAATATTCGGCTCTTTGTTCATTTGTCAAACCTCACTATGTTTGATCTGTATATCATAACCTCAAGCCAAATATTTTCCCTTCTGGCCCTCCAACTTGGCCAATAAGTACAGTACCTTTGTGGTATTCCACTCACCCCAGAAAAGAAAGAAATGCTTCAGGACAAGTAGAAATTTAGATCCACTTGTCACAGGACTAGCAACAATATTGTATAAAATGGTTAAGTCATACTCTAACTTGACAACTAGAAAGGACAAGTAGGACAAGTAGGACAAGTAAATTTTCTGTGCTGCTAGTCCTGGGACCAGTGGTCAAAAAGTTAAGGTTGGGCACTGAAGTATATAGTATCAGATACTAAGCTAATACCCTTTGTAACTATTGCTATTTTTACAGCATAAGCAAGCCTTGAAGGAATTGCTTTAAAGATTCTTTGAATATCTTTGTTTTAGAATGGTGCTGACTTAATGGATGAATCAGTGTTAAAGTTTTATTCTTGTCAGTGGGAAGACTACAGGTTTTCAAGTAAAGTACTTAATGGAGTATGTGCATATCTTAATCGGCACTGGGTTAGGAGAGAATGTGACGAGGGCAGAAAAGGAATTTATGAAATATATTCAGTAAGTTTAACATCCAATATATAAAAAATAATATAAATTCATTTTATACCTACATTTCATATTTATCTACTGTAAACCTTCAAATGTAAGTCTTCAGATTATGTTTGCCAACATGCTTTTTTGTCCTTAGAACAATAAGACAATTAAATTCATTTAATAAATGCTTCTTATAACTTCACTTGTGTTCTGATACCTTCCAAAGTACTTCATTTCTGCGCATTACACAGAGGATTAGTTTCTTATTTCCTTTATTTAAAAAAAAAAACAGATCAAAGTTGACTTCCATGCTGTGTGCTGATTTATAGCATGTGTCCCAACCAATCAGAATGCATGTTATCTCGTAGTTATTTTATAAAGCATCTTAAAAATTTCATACAAGTAGTTTAATAACTATGACTTTACTATCTTTCATCAGCTTGCCCTTGTAACTTGGAGGGAGAACCTTTTTAAACCTTTGAACAAACAAGTAAGATGATTAAATATGTAGTATTTGTTACTTCAATTGTTAATAACTCACATTAATAACATTAATAAGACCCGGAAAGCTCAGTTTGGGCACTGGTGTGTTGTGTAGCAGGTTGTGGTTCAAGTCCCATTTGGACCAACACTCAGGGTCAAAATAACTGAGGAGAAAGTGCTGCTTTTGCAGAAATATCTGCAAATGGTTAGACTTTCGAGTGGCTCAGATGATCACTTAAAATGGTGGCTTCCTTTTTTCCATGCTTCACCCAACTAATCAATATTGAGCCCTGGATGTAAAAGAACCACTGACATAAAGAAACTCTGGCAGCGACCACCCTTAGTGTCTGAGGTCTTGTTAATCATTTCTTAATGGGATTTGGGGGAGGGGATAGGGAATTCTTAGGGAATGAGATTTGGTGTTGTGCCCAGTAGAGGACCTTGTATCCTATTAAAAAACTCATTTTACAACCACACCTCCCCGTAGGGGGCTATTCTGTTGGGTTTGCTCCACACACACTACCACTACATTCAGTATTTACAACACACAACACTCAAACTCACATGTTAATTGTTACAGAGGGAGGAAAACTGGAGAACCAGGAGAAAAACCCTCATAGCATAGGAGAGAACAACACATCAAACAAACTCAACTCATGTTGGGCTTGACCCACAGACCATTGTACTTCACCTGTCCTCGGGCAAATCATATAAATAAAAAATAAAATAAAATAAAAGCTACCCAGATAAAATTACTTAAATTTTCTTCTACTATCACAGTGAAACTTACACTTGCATTTCTTTTTCCCCTCAGGTGACAAATGCTGTTCTAAGATTAATTGAAAGAGAAAGAAATGGAGAAACCATCAACACTAGATTAGTTAGTGGAGTTATTCAATGTTATGGTATGTGAATAATGATATTCTATTCAAGACAACTTGGTTGAATAATCTGGTTCATAGTTCTATTCTTAGCTCACCAGGCTTGCTTACAATTATAAAATCTATGGTTTCATCAAAAGGAAACACAGCAACAAAAGAGTAAAGTTTATGATTGTTTCTTGAAAGTTAGATTTTTTATTAAAATCAATTAACTCTGCCAAAAGTACATTTTTATGGCATTTTGAAATTTTACATCAATGTGTTTCTTGTTGTGTGACAGACCCAAATGTTGATATTTGATATGATGTGATAAGGAAGTTGTATTATTTATTATGTTTTACTTTTTTACACAGTTGAGCTTGGTTTAAATGAAGATGATAGCTCAGCCAAAGGGCCAACACTCAGTGTTTACAAGAGTTCATTTGAGTCTGTTTTCCTGGAAGATACTGAAAGATTCTATACTGCAGAAAGCATGGAATTTCTACGTGAGAACCCCATGACAGAGTACATGAAAAGGGTAAAGCGACTCTTCTTGAAACAGCAAATTAAAAATCTAGAGAATGACAAAAAAACTGTTTTATTTCTGATCGTTCCTTGTTTTGAGGTAGTGGTCTCACTAGACCTTTCCCAAATTTGCTTAATAACCATTCAACATGACTATGAAATAATGATTGCAAGCACCTGCCTATTTAAGTGATATAAGTACTCTGTGAGTTATGAAGTATAGAGAGATTAAGAGGATTTGGAGACAGCCAATTTCTTGACTCGTTTTCAACTCCAGATGCAAGAGGCAATTTTATATTGCTTTTATAAAAATATTTTAAATATTTTATTTTAACAAAAAATGTGCAACCTTGCACTGAATGTCATATAATGCATGACCATTAAGGATATTCATTATATCCTGAATAACAAAATAACATCTCACTTTCTGTATTATAAAATTTATTGATGTTAGTTGAATTTGTTTTAGGCTGAAGCTAGACTGCTTGAAGAACAGAGAAGAGTTCAATCATATCTACATGAGAGTACACAAGATGAGGTACGTAGAGCATATCATATCATACCATGAATCTTAACTGGCTTCCATATCCAAGCATTCATGAATATGTCTGTTTCCTTGGTTTTTGATTGGCTTAGAGCAGAAGCCATTTAAGATTGTGGTACCATATATTTCCCACTTATACAAAAACTGCTGCTTTTATAAAGACCCACAGTAAAGTTAATGTTCAATAAATACAGCTGCCCTACCTGCTTTTATAAAGACCCACAGTAAACTTAATGTTCAATAAATACAGCTGCCCTACCTGCAATAGATGTTTAAAAACATTAAATCACTTGTGCCATAAATAGACATTAATTTCCTGTGGAGCAATAAGCACAGGTAGCCCAACCTATGAAAACATATCCAAGATATTTCAACCTGGATGTTGTTTAGATTAGCAGTTAAATGGTTTTTTTTGTTCCTGGGATATCATTTACTAGTTTTCAAGGATGATTTACCATCACAAAGCATCATGAAAAATCAAAAATTTAATCTCATTTGCATCTGACCTCTGACAATTGAAGACCTAGACAGGTCTCTTAACAAGTACATTGGTCTAGTTGATTAATAAAATAGCACTGATAAGTTGGGGGAAAATGACTCTTTCTTTGACTGAATGTTATGCTCTAGATACGTTTTACTGTTGAAGATCCACAAAATCTTCAATTTGTGGTTCATGTAAACACAACTTGAACTAGTGATACAACATCAGTAAAGATGAATGTGGCAGTTGTAAGCTAGCTTACTAACTTGTCCAATACTCCCACAAATTTATACATAGCATTGTACTTCATTCTATTGTATTGCATCATTCTCAATTGTATTGTATTGTTAATCTATTGTTATGTGGATATAATACAATACAATGCTATGCATAAATTTGTCAGAGTATTGGACAACCCTCCTAGCTTAGCCTATTCATAGGTAGTTGTACTCTGTGTCATTGACTCGTAATTTAAATCATTATTATACTGTTTTACTTATCAGTGGTTCTTCACAGAGAGCATGCCAAAAGCCATCCTTTCTGCTGTTAATATAATAATACAGTTCTTGGACAATTAAAAATTATGTATTGTGTTTTTGGTTGTTCTGATTTCCAAAAAGTCCAAAGTAAACTGTTATATACTTTAGCCATGTGGTCTAAGTTATGTTCATGTCTCCATACTGTGTTGTACATAAGCCTCATAATTAATCAAATAATTATTTACTATCAAAATCTTCAAAATAAAGGGTTATATCAAGGGGCACCATTGGACACCACTTAATTAGTTTATGAATAATACACCTTTCTTTAACCTTTTGTCGCATTTATAAGAGTATGAATAAATGCAAAAGAAATGACTTTTGTCATACTATTAAATCACATTATCAGAAAAACTACCAGTCCTTATTGAGATCATCAATTTAACATACCAGTAATTACTGAGCAGTTGATTAAAGTTATTATGCAATGAAGGTAACAGAAAGGAATGCATAAATGTCAAAACTTTGAAAATATTTCACATGCAGCACCTAAAATGCATTGTCAAAAATGACCATAGTTTCAGGCTCATACGCAATGATGGTCAAAAAGTCTGCAATAATGACTACCACAATGCTTTGTGATGGTAGTGTGCACACTGCCTGAGATCCAGAGAAGGGTTATTTGTTTTCATAACTCAAAGATAGATTTTTTACTGGATTGATCTCATTTTGGAAGGAGATTAACTAATATCTGTCCTGTAAAATGTACCATGACCCCTTTTGACCAATCACAGCACACAAAAAATAATTGTTTGGTTATGTTACATAATGTCTATTTTATTAATAATAATATTTATAAATAACGTCAAATAAGATAATGGTAAAAAATAACTGGCATTTATAGAGTGCTGATTCCCTATAGTCCATTTGTAAAAGAGTCAGTATTGAAACACTGGGTAGCTGCATAATAAGTGGGGGCTAATTGGTGATATTGTATGAGAAAAGTCAGGGGTTAAGATGTATAGAGTTTTTGCAAAAAGTGGGAGGGGCCAGCCCCACCCCTTCTGCAGTCCCTGGTATTGAAATATAGTTTTTTCTTCTAGCTGGCAAGAAAGTGTGAACAAGTTCTTATCGAGAAGCACTTAGATATTTTTTATGCAGAATTTCAGAATTTGCTGAATGATGATAAAAATGAAGGTGAGATATAATTTACTTTTTATAAGTCTGACACCTTTTTAAAACAATCTTATTTTATCAGTTACCTCAATAGGTCAATTAAATCTTCAGATAAGCTATTAAGAGCTGTAATGCCTCCCTGGTGGGGGGAATCTGGTTGGAAAAGGACAGGGATGTTTGTCTTACCTTTAGGGGTCAAAATATGCAATCTGGTATCTTTTAGGGTGCTTTTTTAGGAATTTTTTATGTCTTTCATACTATAAGAACTGCAAAAAATATTAAATTTGTTGTTATTTAGCTGGTACACTCAGGTACCTTTTCAAATTTTCCAATGAGCATCTCCCTGTCATTCTATTCTTAGTTTTCAACCATTCCCATGAGAGATGTTCAACAAAAGACACGGCAGCCATTGCTGGTGGACCTGGCAAAAGAAAATCACCACCGTGACTGGTGGACCTTTTGTTCTACCCACTCTCATGGGAATGACCTGAAAACCATCAATATATAGGAGTCCCCTTGGTTATTACTCACTAGTAAACTCAAATATTGCTTCAGTCAGTCATTACCCACTAGTAAACTCAAATATTACTTCACTCAGTTATTACCCACTAGTAAACTCAAATATTACTTCACTCAGTTATTACCCACTAGTAAACTCAAATATTACTTCACTTGATAAACATAAATGTTTGGTGATACATACAAAATGAAGAAAAATTGTTAAATTTTGCAAAAAAATTGGGAAGTGATTTGATAAATCCCACATTAGATGTTTTTCAGGTAATATGGGAAAACATTTTGTAAATTGTTTACATTTTTTCCACCTCCTATCAGAACTCTGAAAAATACATTAGCAACTTGTAAAATATCAGCTTCATCACCCAAAGAATCCAATAAGATAAATATACTGCACATCCACATCTTTATTAATATCTTTGTCACACAGATCTTGGTCGTATGTACATGCTAGTTTCAAGAATACCAGATGGGCTTGTTCAGTTGAGGAATCTGCTTGAGAATCATATATGTTACCAAGGATTAAATGCCCTAGAAAAATGTTGTGAACAGGCATTTAATGTAAGTTATTACAAAAACCCAACATTATAGCAAAGTGATGAGTTTTGAATTCTTTTTACTAAAATAATCTATTGTAACAAATACAAATCCTCCCTTGATAGTCTTGGTTTTCATGTGACTTTATTGTCCCCATGTTGATGTACAATAAACAATAGAATGTAGTTATCTTCTCTTGTTAAGGATAACACCATGGCTGCCACATATTTAGACTGACTTCATGGCTGTGTGATGCAGTTCGCACGTGTAAAACCATATGATCAACCCAGCTCACCATAGAGTCTCCAGTAGCTCAGTGGTAGAGCATCCGACTAGAATGCGGAGGGTCATGGGTTCAAATCCCATGTGGGGCTCAGATTTTTTCCGAGCTGCTTATGGTTTATCATCCTTGTGTTTCTTTCTTTAATATCATATATCGACATGTTTTTCAATAATATCAAATTATATTTTATAAAAGGCTTATAATTTGAAATATATATATTATTATAATGAGGCCATGAGTTTGTAAGTAAGGATTAAAATAACATATGCTGGTTACAATGACTGATGAAAATCCCAACCTCCTGCACAACAGACCAGTGTTTTACCAACTGAGCTTACTGGGTGGCCAGGGGCAGATCCAAGATTTTCTTCAGGAGGGGTCCAGTGGTAGAGAGGCAAGCTTTTTTCTCCTGGAGGGGTGCAGCGGCAGAGATGAAACCATTCTAGCAGTCAAAAAGTCAAAAAAAAGGGGGGGAATGTTGTCTGAGGGGAGTGCACACCCCCTGCACCCCTCCCCTAAATCTGCCCCTGGTGGTGGTAAAGTATTTGACTAGTCAAGTACCAACTTTAGATGAATATTGACTAGTGACCAGCTGTTATTTCAAGCCCTTCTAGTATTTTCTACTTGTTGCCCACTTTAAATGAAGTTTCTAACTACCTACCTACCTACAGTACTTCAGAACTGTTAAATACTGTTTTTCTCTTCAGGATCCAAAAGTGTATGTTGAGACGATACTAGAAGTTCACTACAAATATAATGCATTAGTGCTTACTGCATTTAAAAATGATGCTGGATTTGTGGCTGCCTTGGACAAGGTAAGAAATCATGTCATAATTCTTGATCACTAGTGGTATAGTACAACAAAATTTATCGTTAACTTTAATAATGTTATATCCTAAGGTCTTCGTTAAAGAACTGATGCAGGCCCAAGCAAGGGGAGGGATGGGGGGGTCAGGCCCTCCCATTAATTTTCTACCTTACAGTCCCACAGTATTAAGAATTCACCCTCCTAAAACTCTCATTGCCTTTGGTCTCTTGTAGTGCCCCCCTATTGTTAAACCTGTTCCTACAGCACTGTGATGTGACAAAATTTGAAAACTATAGCATTTGATTGGCTGAGGATTGTTTATGATACATCAATACAAAACCATATGATGAGAAATTTAGAGCTGAAATTAAAGCTGTGACAAAATGTTGTTGTGACATACTAAACTAATCTTAATATCAAGAAATATATTGAATTTGTCATCAAATTTTTTTCAGGCATTTGGTAAATTCATCAACAATAATGCAGTAACAAAACAAGCACAAAACTCATCTAAATCACCAGAGTTACTGGCCAGATATTGTGATTCTCTCTTGAAGAAAAGGTATGTGATAGATCTAGGCTTTTGATGACTAGCCAAGGGGAAAGGGAATTATTTTCTGCACTGAGATGACTAGTTTTATCATACTTTAAATGTTAAACCATTCCTCTTCAGCTCTAAGAATCCAGAAGAAGCTGAATTAGAAGATATTCTTAACTCTGTGGTATGTAGGACACATGTAGAGTAAAATAAACTCAGTTTGCTTAGTTAAGAACCAGTCTGTTGTGTGGAAGATCATGGGTTCAAGTCCCTGCAGCTGTACCAACTTCCAGTGGTCTTAAAATACCAGGATAGAAGATGCTGCCTTAGCTCTTATATCTGTAAATGATTAGACCTTCACTGTGGCTCAGATTACCTAAAATGGCAGTCTTGTCTCAAGTAGAGATGCTAAACATAGAGATCCTTGAGTTTATCAATTTTTTGACTTTAATGTGTTACCTTCTCAAAATAAATGTAAATCAATTCCAGCAGCATCACAGGTTAAACTAACCCTACTTTAATCTTTACAGATGATAGTATTCAAATACATAGAAGATAAAGATGTATTTCAGAAATTCTATGCCAATATGCTTGCTAAACGACTTGTACAGCACAACTCTGCATCAGATGATGCTGAGGCAAGCATGATCTCTAAACTCAAGGTATGTTCTTTATTTATTATGACTGACATGTATTTAGGTAACTTGTTGATCAGTTAGAGATAAGATGTCATAAACAATTTATGTTACCAGTGTGGTGGTATCGGGGATGAAAAACACCAGAATTGTTTTTAAATAAAGGATCTGGCCTACATATTTTCAGCCCCTAAAAGACTGTAGTTGTAAATTAACATGCTGCTGAGCTGCAGCATTTGATTAAAATGCTGTTGACTGTATTCTGGTTACCTGAGTATTTCCTTTATTTATCATATGGTAAATTATGAAGTAACTTTAATATATGGTTGAGCCACATGCTATAAATCAGCACACAGCACAGTAGCATTGTCAACATGTATTTTATAAAAGAAAAAAACTTGTCTGCTGTGCTTTGTGCAGATTAAAAGCACTTGAGGATTCATCAGAACACTTGCAAAGTTATGAGAAGCACACTGCTTTGCATCATGCTTCTCAAAACTTCACAAATAAATAAATAATAAATCCCTACATGCTTGAAGTTTACACACAGGATATACACTTGATTTTTATTTCTTTATGAATGTACTTCTCTGACACCCTAAAAAAGATACTTATAGCAAGTTTTCAGATTTCAGTTTCATACCCTGAAAGATACAGAAAACACATTATTTTCCCAAATTCGGTTGAGTGACCATGAAACAATGGTTCCAAGACAAGCTGAGACTTTAAAAATACAGTAAATGTATGAAAGCATCAAGTCCTGCCTTGATAAATACAGTAAATGTATGAAAGCATCAAGTCCTGCCTTGATAAATACAGTAAATGTATGAAAGCATCAAGTCC